>VYZX01016169.1:72540-184901 GCA_013401335.1 Brachypteracias leptosomus | reverse complement strand
AGAGGGGAGAGAGGGAGAGAGCAGGGTTTTCTGACACTGCTCAGCTGGAGTTTATTGGGTTTCATGCTCTTGGTGTTCAGAGAAACGTTTAGATCCTGAGTGTAAGACAAACAAACGTAAAAAGGAGAGAGGCCGCAATGTAGTTGTGCTCCAGAGTTGCAGCGTCTCATTAGCACAGTGGTCTTTAAGACTGCAAAACCGAGTGGCCTGTTTGTCCTTGCCAGGCTCACCCAGGCAGCCTTGTAGTGGATACAAGTGCAGGACAAAAAGAGGGGAAGACACGTGGACAGAAAAGAGCAGCTCTAGACCTTTCTTCAGTGGTGGTGGACAGAACAAACTTGGTAGCCAAGCTCACTTAAATGGGTGGACAAAGCAAGAGAGGCAATTATGTAGAGAAGAGGAGGCTGAGCTATTGAGCTGCTCTGTGCAAAGAAACGTTATTTTGGTTTGATTCAAATTGCAGATTTTCCAGTTTAAGATCTTCTTTTTTTAACTTGAGAAATCTGTTTTCAAACTAGCCCTGCATTTTTCATTTGAAGGAAATGTGAAAAGCTCACTGGTAGCAGTTTTGCGGAAGGCAGCAAAACATTTCTTTAGAGCAGCAGCAAAGATTGGGAGGGAAAGGTGCAGTAAAATCATACAATCCAGGTAGAGAACCAGGTTTCCTAAGGAGGCTCTTAAGTACCTGGTCAACAGGTTCCTTAGGAAGAATAATAATTTCCTTTTATCACTTTATATTTGTATGTAGTCATCAATAATAATAATAATAAAAACCCCCTACAGTGTTTTGCATGTCAAAGTTTTGCAGATTGCTTCAAGGAGCTTCTCTTAAAATGCATTTAGATTTAGCACAATTAATGCATTTAAATTTAGTGCAATTAATGCACTTTTCCTACAAAAAAACCCACACCACTGCAATAAACTGTAATACAAAGAGGATGTAAGCTGTGACTGAAGAATTGGAGATCAAATTATAATTATTTTGGAGATGGCTGTCTTTTTCATAAGACCCACATAGTTGTGTACAGAAAAGCTTAACATCCTTTTAAAAGACATTACATGTGTTGACTTTAAATAGGACAGGAAAAAGAAAGGTTTTGTGCTGTCAACTTCCAAGTTGCCTTTCATTTCAATATATTTGTATTGGGCTTACAAGATTTAAAAAAAATACCTGTGCATTTTCACAGTTTCTGGTCTTCTAAAATGTTTTGAAAAAACTGATGCAGAACAATTAGTTTGTGGATCTAGGTTGTTCAGCCCTTTTTTTGTTGATGTACTGCGTGGCTTAAATAGATGTACAGCAAATAAGAAATAATTTTTCATGGTTTTGCTGGTCGGCAGATGCGGAGCATATTTTGTCAGGCTTTTTTAAATATTGAGAAGTAAAAGTCTTCAAGATTTTACAACCTGGCTGCCTTTAATAGGAATGGTTGGAGGCCTTGTCTTGTGCAAAATGCATGTTTCTCTGCAGAACAAAGGGTTGTCTTGTGGCATATTTGACAATAATTATGACTTAGTGGAGTGTGTGCTTGGAGAAGGAGTACAAATTATTGATATCAGTTACCGACTTCAGTTGGCACCTCTTCGGCGGCTCTTCCCAGGGCTGAGGTTGCTGCTCACAAATCTCTTCGCTTAACAAACGCCTCGCGCCAGATGTTCGCGTCTCTCCCACATTTCCTACCTGGATCGCTTCGCGCTCTGTGTGCTGCTTGTTGACGGAAAAGACTTTCCAAAATAAACTTTGCTGGCTTTTTCGGTTGCCTCGCAAGCCTGGCTTATGCCCCGACTGCCAGTGGCGGGTGCTGGCGACTAGGGGGAGCTCATCGCCCGTCGGATGGCTGCGCTGGCCCCGGCCCCGCCGCCGCGCGGGATGCTCGGCCCTGGGAAACAACGGCCGCCGCTCGGGCAGCTCCCCGGGCTGCAGAACGGGTTCCCCGTAAACTTGTAGGATTGATTTTCATGCGAAGATCTGCTGAGAGGGGCTGCGAGCGAGCCAGCTCTGCTTTTAGTTAAATCGCGACTAATTGACCGGGGTGGGCAGGAGTTTTTAATTAAAATTAGTTTTTAACAGTGCTTCTTATTGGCAACATGCAATGTTTAAATTGTCGATTTGTTGTTGTCAGATAGGGATCGGGCGAATGATACCTGTACATGAGCGAGTCTCTGTGCCTGGGAAAGGAAGAACCCCACGGAGATCCGTTTTGTTTGTTTCAGTGGACATAAAAACACAGAGTGAGGAAACTGGGGTTCTAGGAGGTGTGTACAGCAATAAAGCACACATACATATATGTAATTTGGCATTGATTGTAAGTCAGAAAGCCACATATAATCATTGCCAAGAGGATCTGAAATTAGTTTACTGTACTTTGATCCGCAGGTCTTTAAAGCAAAAAATCTACAGTTCCTGCAAATGAAAATGAGCATTTTTTTTTTGCTAGAGAAATAAACACAAAATCACATCTGTCACGTTGAACTTGCTGCTGAGCAGCTCACAGGCTGCTCTGCCGGGCTTATGCTGTTCTCTGCTGCAGTCGGCTTGTGTGTAGTGGACAGACTTCAGCGGGACGCTTTCTTTCCCAAACATATAATTTTGTGGTGTGCACACAGGAAGCTTTGATCAGTAGATGTTTATTTCACCCTGCCTGAGAAATTCATCAGGTTATGGTATTGTTAACACAGCACAAGCGTCTTCTTATTTTTAGGGCGCAATATGTGGAGGTTATCCTGTGACAGGAAAGCGTGCTTTATTCTAACCTGAAAGAGAAGTAAATTAGGTCAGACAAAAGATCAGGGCTGTCATCAGCTGTACAGAAACCCTTCACTCTTGGGTAGAGAGGGCCAGCAATTTATCTGATGATTTCTCTACTTCATTTAATGTTTGAATTGAGCTAGTTGGAAGCATATAGACAGCAGCCAGCTCATTTGACAGACCGGTAAGATGAAGAGCAGAGAGTGCCCAGGCCGCTGCTGATGCCATGGGGAAAACCTTCCGTGCTCCGCTCTCAAAATGTCAGACTTCACCAACTGTGGCTTTCCTTCCATTCCACGGCTGTTAACTTCTACCAAGAGAAACAACGATCCCCCTCGCCTGCTCCCTGTTGCCCCGGCCCACCCAGCGCTCCCCTTCCTCCCACTCCCTCCTCTGCCTCCCACCTGTCCCACTCCCCCAGGTTAAAGCCCGGTGGAAAAGTGTCCACGCAGAGCTCCGCTGTCCCAAAATGTCTCTGTTTCCTTGCCGGACCATTTCTTTCTTTTTAGTCACAGTTCAATTTCTTCAGGGTGGTGTTGCAGTTGTCCGTTGAATTTGGTCTTCCCTTGGTAGCCTTGAGAGAAAGCACGTGGAAAAATAAATGGGGGCTGGGGTTTACTGCCGGCTTTAAAGTTAGCGATACCATAAAAGCACTTGGTGAAGCATCAGCATTGGCTGTAGATGGATTTATACATATGTATTCTTTTAACAAGGGAGGGAAAAGGTATCAATAACTGCATACATTGATAAATGCATGATTCATTCAGCTACTCTTACTACAGCACCTTCCTCTTTGTGTTTATTTACTTTCTTAAAATGTATCTGGGCAGGCTGCACACCGTTCCTCGGCACCCACGGCTACAGCCTCAGAGGCAGTTGTGTGTTCAGCTCCTGAATATCAGTTAAATTTGCTGTCTGCTCTCCCTCTCAGAAAGCTGTTGCTTGCTTGGTAATGCAGACCCTTGCTGGAGCTTTAAGTAGCAGCTTCTTTTTTTTTTCCTTTTTTTCCAAAGGATATATAAAAAATGCCTAAAGCAGGGTATTCGAAAACAAATTAAAGCAGAGGGACACACTTCATGCGTTGCAGGCACACGCCACTAGAAGGGGGTTAGAAGAATATAATCATTTTACTGGCAAAAGTGACATCAGATCGGGGATTTGATTAATGGTGCAGCATTCACATGGACTTAATTCTGTATTTTTGACATATGCAAGTCTTTTGTGTAGTCGCCTCAGTGCAAGAAATTCCGTTTTTTTGTCTTTCCTGGAGCAGCTGATAATTTGTGTGTGTGCTGGATATGCCCAAGGTACTTTCCAAAGACTAAGCACTAGACAGCACAGTATAAAAAAGGAATCCAAAGTTAAAGGAGAGGAAAAAAACACACTGGTTTACTTAACTTTTTTATGACCCCTTTTACTAAGCCACTGAAAGAAGCCATAAATTCGCTGAATGTTATAATGAATATGCTCCAATGAAAGTAAAAAAAAAAAGCCATAAGAAAATTGTATATGAGCAACAGCGTGCCATACACAATTGAGCCTGATATTTAAGAAAAGAACAGAGCTGTTGTGTGTTTAATACATGTTCAAAACTAATTACTTAATTTTGATCATGCCTTTTTAGTCCTTGGGTAAAAATCTGAGCTTCCAATATCCTTTTCTATGCCAGTTAGAAGCCTCTACCCAAATAATGCTCCTTCTCCTTTTGTGGCACCAAACACTCCTTTCTCTCCTTGGTTGTCGTTTAGTTTTAAATAAAACAAATGTATTCACTGGGGAACAAAGAATGCTTTTATATCACATCATCACATCCCATTTTATCTGTGGAGATTTACAGCTCCTGCAGTCTATAGAAGAGCCTATGCATTTTCCGCTTTCAAAAGCAGTAAATATATTTTTATGAACGTGTAGTTTACTTAAGAGGAGACACGCCACTCCCTTCTTCAACACTGTACATAGTTTCAGATGAAATAACATCTGACAAGTGTTGGAGATCCGTGCATATCCTTGGATATTTTTGGCTTTTTTTCTGTTTGGGTCCGGCGTGGTGTTTGTGTCATTTTCCTCCTCCTTTTCCCTAGACCCTGGTGCAGTGCCCGGCCCTTTGTGGCGGTGCCTGGGCTTGCTCCTTCCCAGGTGTGTGCAGAGGGTTAAACTGCTGCCCGAGAGCTCCGGGCTACTCCTGCAGACGGTGTCTGACGGGCCGCCGCTGCCGGAGAGTCCTAACGCGGGGCTCGCTAAGTGGACCCGGTGATTCCGCCCCGCGGGGTCCAGACCCCCCCACCCCCCCCAAATCGCGATGCCCTCGCTGCCGGCGCCCCGCGGGGGCGGCTCGGCGGGCGGTGCAGGGGGGCGGGGCCGCCTTTGTGCGCTTCGCACACGCCCGAGAGGCGCTGGGAAAGTGCGACAGAGCGGCGGGGCCCCCTGCTGCTGCGGCCGCCCCCCCCAGTTGCCTTGTCTGGGCAGCTCGGCCTCAGACTTTATTTAGAAAACTATGAAATACTCTGAACAATTGTTTTCCAGTCAGCAGGAAAAAATTAAAAATTGATGGCAGATAAGCGGTGCCTAGTACCGCTGAGTGTAACGCTGATGCAATATGTAGGCATAAACTCAACTCTGCGCCTTGCGGCTGCAGGGAGCTGCAGGGAGGCTCTGGAAACGGGTTATTGATAAACTTCGACGGTAAGGAGCCGCGTCACCTGCTTCGAGCAGCCTTAGCCTTTGTGCAGCGAGGATCCTGACACTGATCTCGGCGATAACCCAGCTAGAGAGCGCACCATCCGAGCTATTTCCGTTAAGCATGTTGATGTTACAGTAAACGTGACATGTGGGTGTTGATTGAAAGGACATAATTTTAAGGCCTGCTTTGGGCTAACACCCTGAAGAGAGAATCACTTCTTTGTGCTTAGTCCCGAACTAGGATGAGCTCTTTCTGGATGTACCTTCAAGATAACAGCAACTGAGTGCAGAGAATGGCATGGTCGGCACGCTGCGGCACGCTTGCAGGCAGCTTCCTCTGCCTGGGTACCAGCAGCCATGTCTCCCATGGCGGACCCTGGGCAGCCCCAACTTGTCCCAGAGGTTCATGGTCCCTGGGTAGTCCATGCTTTGCCCTAAGGTTGGCACAAGGGTGAGTGATGGCTGTGGTGGGGTGTCAGGATAGGTAGATCACCCAGCAGCACCTCTGTGATGAGGACACTAGCAGCGCTCACCTTAACCACCCTGTTATCAATTTGTGCAGAAACCAACTGTGGAGGGGGAATTTCACATGAAACACTTCAGCCGGACACCAAACTGATCCCTCTTCCTCCTATCTCTGCCTCTTTTTGATACTGCAAGATGGGAAAAATAGAGAATAGGTTGGCAACTTTTAGATCGGTCCTGCCTTGTTTCTGTAGTGCAGTAAAAAGGCAAGAAAAAGTATTACTGCTGCCTGGACTCAGCTTCACCCAAACTCTGTGAACAAGCATGCATGATTCTGTCCTTTGAGGCCTTGGAAACGATTTTTAGTAACACAGTCTTTTTCACTGTTAATGGGTACAATTTTGAGACATCTGACAGGCAGAAAGTAGTTAACATGTGCATTTGCTTTAATACTGGGCACGAGAGTGTTGTTTGCATGGAGCACATATGCTCTAATGATGTCATCATGCTGAAGTAGGAGCACTGGTGGGTTTGTGACAGTGCCTTTATGGAATTAAGGAGTTTGTCCACTGTATTTTGGCATGGTAGGGAGCCAGAGAGCTTGGAGATGCTGCTTAGAGCCCAGCCAGCAAGTGTAATGCTTTTCAAAGTAACGCAGATGATTTAGATTGTCCAGTTGCATTAATTTCATGAAGCCATCGGATAACAACAGTGTCACTCATGTCCCCATAGATAACCTGTCTCTGACTTGCTGTGCTCCCTAGACAGGCAATGCCAAGGCAATCCTCTTTGGAGGAATCTCTGGGTGCAGGGAAAATGCCAGGCACACCTTAACACACCTGGAAGAACCAGGGCATGAGTCCTGGCTGGAAATAGCTTGTTTGCATTTTTTTTCCGTTTCCCACATACGGGAGATGAGATGTTTTCCATTCTGCTTTTTTGTGTGGCTTGATTTCTCCTTCTTAAAAAAAAAATTAAAAAAAAATTAAATAAATACTTGTGAGGAAACATCCTCCTCCCCCCCTAAACCCAGCTACCAACAAACAGCAATAAAACCACAGAGTTAAATTCAAATAATGTGAAGCGACTCATTTGAAACCCACAGACACAAGTGGAGTCAGAACTTTAGATTGAGACTGGCCTAAATTGCCCTGTCGGTATTAAAGGACTCCTTAAACAGCCTAAGATCTTGGCTGTTGTATTAACCAGGCATGACCTGATGCGTTATGGGCTGGACTTGCAGGCTTTTTTCTCTTTTCCTTTGTGGGTTTTAAATCTCTCCTGTAATGTTACTTGAATGTAGGTTTTTAATGGCTTAATTGAGTTGTCAATAGGAAGCCTCTTTTTTTTCATTCCAAGTGAAAAAAAAAAAAAAAAAGGCAAATTGATGTGTATAAATGCATTTGAAGATCTATTCAGTATTTTATTTTTCTTTCTTTTATGTATGTTTTCCGCGTCCTGAATAAGAGGATGTAATACGGCTTCTGTGTTGTTGCATGTATGGCTGGTCTCGTGCTTGATGGTTTATTAAGCTCAAAGCAGAAATAGAGGCGAGTGAAAAATCTTTTGATAGTTTGAGACCCAATTACTACTGATCACGAGGGCTTGACGTACCAAGAAAACGAAAAGCTGATTTTTGGTAATGTGACGACTGCCAAGATATGAAGGAATACCAGATGTTATTTTAAAAAGTACCATTGCAGACTCCTTGGAAAGAGAGAGTGAGTGAGGGTAAGTGAATAGGCATATGTGGATTTAGATAATAATGAAATGAAGTGTAGAACTGAAAAGAAAGAAAGAATTCACAACAGTTTAGCTGTTCATACCCCTTCCATGTTTCCACAGACGCCTGGTCAGGACCCTTATCAAATGCGGCAGTTTTGCTACATTTTCTGAAGAGCACAATTCAAATCACGGGCAAAAAACCAAAATAAATCCTCACATCAAAAAGACCATAAAGTTGAAATTTGTGCTTTTCTTTTTATTTGTTACATATGTATATATAGAAGTATGCTAAAATTCAGCCTTTGTAATTTAAGAGACAGTCTTTAGTCTGAAGGCTTTACAGGAATGTTAGGTGAAACTAGTAACAAGCATTTTTCTCTTCTGCCACCTTTTTTTCTTACAACCCTTGGTTCAATTCCTGTTTTTGTGTTGTCTTTTCCAGTTCTTTGTCCCATCTCCTGTGTCTGTGTCTGTATGCTTGTGTGTGTCTCTGTATGTTTTTTGTTTTTAATATTTTGACACGCTGCTCCCCCTTAATAGGAATTCTTCCTAGAAATAGCGTGCACATTTCTAAAGGACCCTTTTCACAGTCCTTTTCTTTTGGCTCTAAAATGATGTATATGTAATTGGTAATTAAAGGTGCAAGCTCTCTTCAATATAAACAATATTGCTCAATGTTAGATCATTAAAGGGAACCGCAGCACTAAATAATTACCTTTTGCATCGTGACATACTGTTTGCAGGCATCCACTCCCTTCCCAGCAGTCCCTGTTCAACGCGGGGTTATGGTTACATTTTCACTAAGGCAAGGAGGCATCTTTTCATGATACAAATTGGTGAATTAATTATGTAGTGTTGTCTTCAAACTCCTTTTAAACTTAGATTAAGGGAAAAAGGTAATTAATGGTTTTCAGAATGAATATTGTGCTTTGTATTTGGTAAGCTTGGTGCAAGTTAGTAAACCAAAGCCTTCCTGTGCCTCTTACGGGCTCCAGAAGGATGGTCTGTGCTTGAGCACTTCAGTGGCGTCCCAGCCCTTTTCCTGCTGTCGCTGGTGCTGCTACTGCTCTCTGCTTTGCTGTTAGCGAGCTCTGATGCAACTTGTAATACAGCTGGTAGATACACTGATCAATTATTCTGGAAGGCAAAAATGGGGGCAATTCTTTTTCTAAACTGCCTTTTTCAAGGCTCAGCCATTTTGGTTGCCAGGTAATACATTTCAGCTTCTACCTCTTGTCCCTTTCGTATGTGGGATTTTTTTTCAGTTTGCTGAAAAGTGGGACGAACCCCCTTTTGTTTTCTGCCAGGAGAAGAATCTAGATCTGAATTGTAACATCTGTTTATCTTAGTCTTACTTCTTCGAGATACTTGTGCAACTTGTTTTCTCCAGGAAATCTATGAGCAAGCCACTTGGGCCGGTAGAGAACATTTTTTCTCCTATTCCTCTAATCCTGATTCGATTAGAAGTCTCACTCACTGATTTAAATACTGTTAGTTCCTCTATTTTGTTCAGCCCAAATCCTATAGTCCTTGCAGAGGCAAAACAGCCTTAGGCAAAAGTCTGTGGAAATTTTGCCTGAGTAAAGACCAAAGTTTGTAGGATTTGGCAGCTACACAGCAGAACAAGAGAAAACAAACCAAAACCCACATTTTGCCCCAGAAATGATTGTGATCCATAATTATTTTATAATGTAAGAATTATCTTCTAAATACTCATTAAAAATGCACTGTGTTTTAATAATTGTGAAATGAGAAGTTACTTATTTCTTAGAAACTGATGCAGGACACTCAGAAACACTTTCCCAGTCTTTGGGGGTAATGGTATGAAATCCATCAGGTCTGTGGGCAAGATTTAAACAAAAACCTTTTATTAACCTATATAGCAACTGCAGGGTTATTTGACATCAGGAAAATAGAGTGGAAGATTTCAGGCTTAGCCAGTATTCCAGTATGTTAAATAAGTGCCTCATTCTCTTTCCCAAAGTACAAAGTTTTGAAACGCCTCAACTTCTCATAAGACCTTATCCTGCTTACCATGCTCTTGCAAATAGTTTGCTGTAATTCATGCTAATGGGTGATCATTTAACCTTGCTGCTATCTTTGTAATGGGACAAGGTGGTACTAATTTTGTATACTGCAGGGACCCTGATCCTGCTTGTTTGGAGAACACAAGCTTTCCCTCCCTCACTGAAATAGGAAGAGAGGTTCGGGTGCATAAACTTTGCTGGATGGGGCCTTGGCCAGATGGCTGGGAGACATGATGGGAATAAGAAGGTGGGATAAAAAGAGAGAAACTATTTCAGAAAGTGACTCGGGGCTCGAACACTTGCAAAATGGCTCTTTGCTGATACCCTTGCAGTGCTGGCAGCATTGGGAAGAAGCTGTCAGGAAAGCTATGCCCGGTCAGCCTTTTCATTTTGTTTCAGGCAGCGTCAGTTGCAAAATATATTAAATCATGCTGGGAGAGCAGAAAAGCTGAAAAATAAAAGAAAGATCTAATCAAACTTGGCTTCTTTGGGGGAGTGGGGAGAGGCTGGGCCTCTCGTGATGCATCCTTCAGAGTCTGTGAACATTCAAAGCAATCTCTTTCTCTTCTCCCCTCATCCCTTTCCTCCCTCTTTCTCCTTGTCCATGTAAAGCAGAGGCTGACCATGTGGAACCGGCACTCGCCGACGAGGATGAGAGCCTGGCAATAGCAGAGCCAGGTGGCATCAGCATCGCCGCAGGTGGGACAGACCCCGACTTGTTAACCTGTGGACAGTGTCAGATGAACTTCCCGCTGGGAGACATCTTGGTTTTTATAGAGCACAAGAGAAAACAGTGCAATGGCACTGGTGGTGCCTGCTATGAAAAGAACATGGATAAGAGCAGCCCTCCCCCCTCCTCACGCGCCGAGCTCAGGAAAGTGTCAGAGCCAGTGGAAATCGGGATCCAAGTCACACCCGATGAAGAAGACCGTCTTCTCACGCCTACAAAAGGAATTTGCCCCAAGCAGGAGAACATTGCAGGTACAGCATGTTTTACACTCAATCAATTGCCTAGGTAATCTTTTAACGAGAGCCCTCTAGAAAGTGCCATGAAACAGAAGCTTCAGTATCATGTCTTTATAGGAGTCATCAGTCTGGAGGATCCTCAGAGCTACGCAGGGCTGTCCACCCCATGCTTAATTCGGTGTAGCTATCTGCACAGGGCCAGCTCCTGGAGAGAGGGGCCTCTCAGTCCCTCGGGAGAGCCAAGGGGCACCCTCTACATGTAGAAAGAAGGAGAAAGTTGGGGTCAGAAACCATTTCAGGAGTGTCCTTAAGCCAATAGCAGTGACGATGGGATAGGAAATTTTGGTGAGATGCTCATTTCAGTCCAGTTCAGATACCCTTTGTCACATGCAGACCCACTGGGAAGGATCAAATCACAACCCTACTGAAGTAAATGGAAAAATCTTCTTCCCACTGACTGCAGTGGGCTAAAGCAAGGGTCCATTAAGTCCTTGCTTATTCCTTCTGATGGAGTAGATATCAGCTTCCTGGTCTGCATTGCTGCCTGTGCCATCTGTCCTGGGTCTCTGCAGATGGCTGGAGTTGGGTGGGTGACACTTCCATTCACATGCACGTCCCAAATAGGGCTTTTGAATGAGGAGACAAGAGCACAGGTTCGTCCAGGTGAGCAAATTGCAGGTGTTTCTTTTTCTATACCTCTCATGCGTGATGCAGTTAACATTTACTCAGCAGACTTCCCTGGCACAGAGGTGGGCAGGTGGGTGATGGTGTCCACCTGGGTGAGCTGCTGTGCAGCAGCTCCTGCAGAGCGCCCGGCGTGGGGCCACTTCTGTCGTGCAGGGCATTCCTCCCCTCTGGTGTGTTCCTCTGCAGCGGTGAAAGGATGGCTTGGCTCCCTGCTAGTGAGTGGGGATTTTATGTTACACAGCAGGATCTCCCCTCAAACGGGTCTTTTTTGTTCAAATCGACTGTATCCCATGCAGAAGATCAGTGACAATCTGTCTTTGCTGCCACTACGGCGATTTCTCTAGGAGCTGTCTTATGGGATTAGATCTGACAGTCCAGGATCCTGCCTGTAGTAGAGATATTCCCATGAGGAGATCCACAGAAGACTTATGAGAGGATCCTGTCTTTACAACTGAAGCTTAAGAGATTCACGCTTTTAGCATTGGAGGTCCCTGAGTCAGTTCTCACCATCTCTGACGGCCTTGGCCATCATAGAAAAGAAAACATGGACTTCGAACTGCTGCAAGTCTTTAGATCTCCAGATGATTTATCTCTTAGGAGAGAACATATGACACCCATTGACTACCTTGTAGTCTTCTAGGAATCTTTTTTGGGTGCACTCACCATCTTGGCATGGGGCATCTAGTAGCTTTGGAGGCATCAGCAGTGGCAGCCTGTGCTATAGAATTGTAAGCAGCCCTAATGTAAGACCTGACCCTGTTCTTTCCTCATACTTTTTCAGCTTTCCCCATCCTTTTTCAGTTTTCCTCATCCTTTTGCAGTTGTGAATGCATTTCTTGGCAGAGATGACTGACTCATGGTGTAGCAGCTTTGGGGGCTAGATTCCTTTCCCATTTGATGGGAGCAGAAGATAAGTATTCAGGATCTTCTCCTCTAGTTTGCTGAAGGCCTCTTAATGGTGCTGAGCACTCTCAATAGCTGTTGATCTCTATGTGAGCTCATGGTGCTCAGCCCCTTGCAGAGGATGCCCAGTGCTTAATAAGGTTTGTCTGGGAGACCTATGCTGTAGTTACAGTCCAGATCTCATCTCTTACTAATTTGTGCCCAAGTTCAGTTCATAGTGAAATACCTCAATGGCTATAGCCAGTGCAGAGGGTGCCGTCCCATCCAAGCTTCCAGGGGTCAGCATCAATATAACTAATGCTTTTGCCATGCAGAAAATTGCTGGGGGAGGTGGTGAAGGGGAAGTTCACATGTGAAAAGGCATAAAAAAAATTTAAAAGCCAATCTGGAGCACCTAATCTCTTTCAGACTAAACTGAATATCAAATGAAAATATGTAGGAAAGATTTTGAATTGAGAAAAATAAAAGGGTTTATCATTTGATTGGCATTTTCTCAGCACTGCACGGAGATAGGGGCATCCACTAAATAGTGCAGTAATAATGCTTTCTCAATTAGGAGCCCAGCTCCAAGATAAAAAGGTGCAGTGTCCTTCCATATTTTTTTTAATAGCAGCGGATAGTTTTCAATAGTAGGATAAAAGCCTCATATTACAGCCATGGAGGGTAGCCATGAAAAACCCACAGAAGTCATTCACTGGAAAGGCTTTAGTGGGATATACCAAACCCCTTATTTATATTTCAATAGAAAGGCTTTCTGCATTAGCCAAGAAAATCAGAATCTGCATTTAACATTAAAGGTATTTCCCAGTGAGCGGCTGTAGAGCATTGTTGTTAGATTTGTTAAAAAAAGAGACTAAATACGATTTCATAAAAGGGAAACTTAATCTCTAAGGCAGCTTTCTCCCACCCCGCCACCCCCTCCCTTTATTTTTTTTATTTTTTTGGTAATAATGCAACAGCCTACAGTATTTTTACTTTATATGTGACGAAAGATATTCTTAGCCTTTCTGTACTGCGACAGGAAGAATGAATTTCTTTATTCCACCAAGAAATATGTAAAATAATCCCTTAGAAGTATGGGGAGATATGTTTGTTCAAAGCATTTAAAATGTTATTTTAATCAAAGGCACAAAACACTCTACATGCTGTGTCAGCTAAAGGAGACCATTACATTTTAACAGCAAATCATGCTCTTTTTCCCCCTCCTAGCCAGTGCCCCCCCTTTGAAACTAACTTTTTTTTTTTTATTAAATAAAAAGGAAAAAAAGATTAAAGAATAAAAAAACTTCAGTAGCTCAAATGTATAAAGTAATTTAATATGGTGGAAGCATTAATTATTTTAGCTTAATTGAATTCTGAGGACTGCAGTAGTTGCATTTTTGTAGACAAGCTCTGTTTATTATTTCTTTGTGTAGATTAACAGTAAAGGAAACATAGATAACTTTCAGTTATTTATTGTAAAATAAATGTGTCAATTCATGTGTAAAGCAAGCTGTTCAAAGATAATTGAGTCTTTATATTTGAAGAGGGAAACCAGAAATCACCCACTCGCCGCTCTGGCTCTCTGAAATATGCTGCCACTGTTGCTGCCCTCAAATAGGTTTCAGCTCCTCTCCTTGATCTTGTGTTATTTTTGTAGATCTTCTTATTTGGTCAAAATGATTTGTGCGGCCTTCTGCAGTGTGACTAAGCCGCCAAATCTTACAGCTTCCCATGGCTGAATGTAGCGAGGGTATGTCAAGCGGTGAGCTTGGCTCTGCCACTGCCCCTCTCTTCCCTCCGCATAAGGATGTTGGGATGCAGCAACGTGCCAAGTGTCCACCCTAGCACAGCGTGCTCTGGAGTCCTGAGGTCTTTGCTTCTCTTTTTCTTTTTCTTTTTGCCTTTCTTCCTTTCTTTCTTGGTCACTCTGCTTTCTCTGGTCACTGAATGTCTCTTGACCACTGCTTTGAGGGAGGCAGGTAAAGCTCAGGAGTTTGCAAGAATTTGCATGCACACAGTGCAGGTCCCCAACTAAGGCTTCTGGATATCAGTAGAGACAAAGGTGACTTTATCTCCATAATCAGCTTTTAAAGACCTTCTGATAATGAGGGCTCTCATTTTTCCATGACTGGTAACTTGCAAATCCATGCCTTTCCAGGTGCCTTCCCTTAGTTACCACCATCCATGAGGTATGTGGTTGCATGTTAGCTGGCACTGGGAGGATGTGACTTGCTTATGAGCAGTTTGTCCTGTAAAGTTTTTTTTTTCAAATTGGCTGACCTGTTTGAAAATCAGTTCTGCCTCTCATACAGAGGGTGTGATAGTATCAAACAGATGTACCAGATTGTCACACAGCAAAACACAGCCAGGCCAATGAGTTGGCTAGGAGTTATCAGTCACTACTTCTTTCACTTCACCGCTAGCAGATATTTTGGAAAAAATTAGACAACTGTTGTATTTTATACCTCTTTTTATCTCTTGTATTTATCAGATCCCGGGCATAACCAGGTGATCTGTCCTGGCTGAAGAAGGCCCTGGGGAGGTGGTACCCACTGTCCCTTGACTGATAGGATCTCCTGTCCTCCTCAAGGTCCTGCTCAGCTTGCAGGCTGCCAGGCTGTTCTTCAGCATGGCTCTCTGAAATGACGCAGATTAAATAAAAAATACCAGTCAGCTGTTTTTAATGCTGAATGGTTTCAGAGAACCCTGGCAGAGGAGGGAGCCTTGGTGGGGCAGGCACCACTTGGACCAGACCGTCTCCAGCTTCACTGACTGGTCTGCATGCCCTAGTCAGTGTACCCTTATGAACAGAGATTCAGCAGACAGTGTAGTTAATTTCTGCAAAGATGGTGCTAGGAACCGGGAGGGAGTTGATTGGAATTCCTTGTTCATCCCATCCTGGACGCCAGTGCTGGCCTCCATACATTATGTACTTGAACTAGATGTGCATCATGGAAAAAGGCTCCCTGTCAGAGGCAGGATTTAACCACAACCCTTGCTCTATGAATGTTCATTTCAGGCTTCTGAATGGTAAAACTGCCAGTGAGAGAAACTAAATAACTCTCATGTGCTGGAAGCCAGAGATAAACACCGCCGCAGGTTGCCATGAAATAGCCTATTTGATATATTTAGAATTGTTATTTTTCTCCAAATTAAGATTAGTTAAATCCATGTGTGTCATGTGAGTGATTGTTAACTCAATGGCATGGATTATCCTTTTTTCAAATCATGACAGCTAATTATTATTGCTGTCTACCCTGAGACATTTGCTTACAATGTACCATTATGGACCCGCGCACCCATATTAACTGTAGGACTCAGACAGCCATCGTCATGCCTTTACACGTGAGAGGGGGAAAACATGAGCCTAAACAACCTGAGGCCAGTGGTGGCAATGTCAGGCAGGTTGGAAGAGATGTCCTGAGCATCATGGAGCCAGCATGGGGCATGGGGGCCATCCCTGTCCTAAGGACCCCAAAACACCAGGTCCTGTTGCCAGCAGCTCCCCAGGGCAGTGCGTCTTGCAGGAGTGACTTATTAAAACCAGTCCGGGAAAAAAACTAGGTGTAGAAGGAGTTTCCAGAAGTGTGTGCTAACAGTGCCTGAGAAACTCAGGTTGTAGCTGCAATCCTTTTCTTGGGACTTTTCCAGGATTGTTTCTTCCCTCGTGTCTCCCAGGCTTTCCCTGAGTGCAGAGCAGTTATCTGACTACCTCCTCCTCCTCTGCTGCTTCACCAGGTATTTAGCAACATGTTTTGCTAATTGGTGCTGCTGAGCAGTGTGTGGGGGGGGGGAACACACATGGAAGGTGTCAACCGTCACTCCCTTGAGAATGGGGTTAATGAGAAAGCCTCCTGCCCCTGGAGACCTCAGCTGAGGTACAGACTTGGGTTGCAGGGAGAAAAATGAGCATAGTGATCTTACCCAGAGCCCTGCTTGCACCCAGGACAGGGGTCATGACAGAGGACCCTGGCTCTCCTCTGGGTACCCCCAACCCATGGAAGAGGCTTGAGATGGCAGCTGTCCTTCCCTGACTCACTGCAGCTTCAAGCATGACAAGGGGCTGCTCAAACATGGACAGTCTTAAGGCTGCCAGTGAGGCCAGATGGAGTCTCTCCAGGTGATGTGATCCTCCCTTTGGGGGATCCTTAGTGGAGCTGATGTGAAGGGCATCCTGCAGTGGCTTGGCAGCCCTGAATCCTTGGCATGCCCCCCGAGTTGGCATTGAGGGATGGCAGGGCTGTGGCTACTTGGTGCTGCAGAGCGTCTTCCGCCAAGGCACTGGTAAGCACCCTGCTAATCCCGGCAAGAGTTAAAGGTGAGGAACCTGCTGGTTACAAAACCCAACCCTTTCTTCCCCTTGCTTGAACTCCACCACACCCATGTGGCCTGGCTCCAGCGCCCTCTGCTCAGCCCTGGCTGGGGGGCCACTAGCCACCCTCTCCCCACGGCCATCTCAGCTTGCCCCTGGCAGTGTCCTGCCCGGGGTGCAGCCCTGCTGGACACCAAGGCTTTGCCAATATCCCCAAGAATCAAGTGTGAAAGTATTCACAGCAATTTTAAAAGCAGATTGAAAAAAAAACCACTGAGGAATATTACGCCTTCGATTCTCCTTGCCGGTTTTAGCTTTTTCTTTTGTTCCTTTCACCATCCTGTTTTTCTGAGTTACTTCCTGCACCCTGTGTGCAGTTAGCTGGGCTCCCATGAGGCAAGGACAGAGGGTGCTGGTGGTGGAGGAGATGTGGGGGGTCCAGCTTGCCCCACTGTCCCGGTTTCACCTGGGGTAACTCCCCTGAGATAGGCAGTGCTGCATCAGATTGATTGGGCAGCACAAGCTGGGACCTGCCCTGAATGCAGAGGGTGCCTAACAGTGAAATGGGAGCTCACTGCTGTTACTTTATCTCTATTTAATCTCTATTAGTTAGAGTCATCTTCGTTTTTACGTGGGACAATGCTAAGTAAAAGCTTTTCAACAGAAGTGCCATTTTTGCAGGCTGATGAGGGTATTTAAGAAGATCATTCAGTACACATGGCCAGAGTCTTCTCTCTCCAGGGTGGATGTGTATCAGGAGTCACTCTTTAAGAGCAAAACTTGTTTGCACCAACTTGGCACTGCTGTTACCCTCTTCTAATTCAGTGGAAGGACTCTCGACTTACTCAGAGATAGATCCAAGTCAAAATGTCATGCAACAAAATATTTTTTTGCCTTTATTTGGGCCCTCTTGTGGAATTTCTTGGGTCATGTGTGGGAGACCAGAAACTATATATCTCTGTTTATTATTAGCATGGAAAGATTGGTAGATTTTTTAGATGACACTAATGGTAAATGATGAAAAGGTACTGGTCAGCCAGTCTTTATTAATTTTTCTTGACTACTTTGCAAGCAACTGTTAGGAGGAAAGTAAAAGTAGTGCCTAGCTGTCCTACAGACTGCTTTGACATTTGTGTGGATGTGACTAATAGCAATAGGCTTGTGTTCAGTGGAGTATTGACTGCAAGGAAGGAGTTTGTGTGCCTTTGCAAGGAAATTTTGCACTGGCATGTAGCTGAAGGAAAGCTATAAAACAGAAAAGCTCCCATATAGGTAGAAAAAGTTGCTGCTCCTCTCTGATGGTGAATAAATACATAAAGACACAGAAATTGTTCCTTTGCTTCAGCAAGGCAGAAGTGCTGCTATAGCATGAGGCAGCCTCCCTTCATGTCTTTTCCATAGATGTTTTTCTTTCTCAGCTTGTGTTTGAATTGTGCTGCCTATACACACAGTGACCAAATCGGCTGTGACATAAAGGTTGAACCTTTCTAGGGTTTTTTGGAGATTGGAACATTTTTCTATCATAACTGGAGGAAAAAAAAACCCTGTGAAGTAATCATACTTTTTTGTACAAGAAAGGCTTGGATTTCTGTGTCACGTCACATAACTTCAAAGGGCATAGATTTGGGGCTGAGTTTCAGCGCTGGCTTCGGTTGCCAAGTAGGAAGATGGGAACCCAGAGGGTGAGAAATAGAGGAGAAAGTCCAGGTATAGAAATAAAACCATGTTTCTCAGCAGACAACCCTGGAAGCCTGGAGAAAGCAGGTAGCTCTCGGCTTGGAAGATGTGCCCACTCACTCCCGACAAGAGCATCTTTTTCAGCATGGTTCCTTTTCCCTGTTCCCTCCCACCTTCCAAATGGTAATTGGTGGGCTGTGCGGTAGAAATGTTATAAAAAAAAAAAAAAAAAAAGAAGAAGAAGAAAAAGTGGGTGGGTGGAGTATCTAGGGATTTGGTGTCTAAGCTCAGGAGTTAAGCCGGAAATCCCAGAGATGTAATGAAAACAAAACGGACTTTTCACTCACGCTGTGGCATTCTGGCAGTGAGAACGCTTTCGTGAGCCAATGTTTTCATTGTAGGTTTTCTCGAGAGGAGTAGTGGAAACGAATCGTTAACCCCTTAACAGGAACGAATGTGGTTGCTGCAGCGGGGAGAAGAGAGCTGTCTTGGCTCCTAGTTACCCTGTTGCAGAGCTTGGGGGTGTGTGTATGTTTGTGTGTAGTGAGGAAGGTGGGGTAGATACCGCTTGTAAGGAGTTTAATAATCTTAATGGCTGATGTGAAGTGGTTACTTAGTGGTTGTTGTTTTTTCCTCTTTGCATGTATGCCTTTGCAGAAAGATTTGAGTGCGATTACTACAAACCACTGTTAAGCCAAACAGCTCTTAAACTTATTCTTTCTTCTGGCATTTGGTAGCGTATTTCTTGAACGAGAAAAGGGGGACACTGCTCACTGGTCCCTTGGCAGGGTCATAAAAAATGCAGATGGAAAAGACCTACCAAGGAGCAGATCCCAGTTTTCTTGGAAAGTAGAAGTACATGATGCATGTCTGTTTCAGGCGTGTTACATATATAGCTTTAAATGTCCAGCAGCCTTGGATGGCGTTCAGCCTTACAAGAGTAAGCCCTTCATTAAAAACAAGGGACTTTGGGGAGGAAGGGATGTGGGAGTGATTAATCTAATTTATCTTAACAGCCACTTTTGGTGAAGAGATTGTGTATCCATGTTCTCCATGCTCTGATTAGGCTGCATTTTATTTCGATATTTTATTTCACCTTTTGATCACGGCTGGCACTTACCATATTTCTCTCTTCACTCTCTCATTAGGGTATTTTATCTGCACTTATTCTTGCAAGTAGTATAGAGCATCAGCCCCCTGCTCCAGCTAAAGAGCATCTCATCTACCCTTTAGCACCTCGCAAGAGCAATTAAAATCATTATATATCTTCTTCCAGCTGCTCTAGATCCTCTGGTCCAGCCCTTGCATGCAGATTGTGAGACTCTTGGTGCTGTGCAGACTTTGGACATAATCGCATATCTGCTGCAAGGGGCTGTGTCTCTGCAGCTGACCTTGCTCAGCGTGTCTGGCCTCTGAATAGATGTTTGCCTTCTTTCTTCCCACTTTGACAGCTCCCCCCCTTCACACTCCAGACCCTCACTCTGCCCCAGCCCACTCCTTGTCTGCTCATGCTGGGAAGGCACCACAGCAGCAACATATTTGTGGCTGAAATTGCCTTGGCAATGACCAGAGGCCGAGGAGAGCATCGGTTCTCCTGCATGCCCCTTTTTGAAGAGGGGAAAAATAAGAAAGGAAAGAGATACTGCTCAATAAATGATGGTTCTACATGGTATTTATACCACACTGCTTTCGTAATGGTCATTTAAGCAAGGTGGAGTTGGGAGGAGAGGTGAGAACAAGACACGAGTGCAGGCAGGGATTAAACAGCCCTCTTCTTTTAAAATATTTTATTCTTTTCAAACCTGTAGCCACCTTTGAATTATTGGCAAGGCGCTCTTAAGTCTTCTATTATTGCTGATGTACTTGTGCACAGGCAAAATTCAGATTTGAATTTAGCACCTACTTGTTTTATTTTCTTTATTAAACCAACTCCTGGTTCATTTTTTCCTTTCAATACTGGCTTTTCGTTTCCCGTTTTCTAGAGTGCCCTATTACTAGCTCATAAAAAGAATTAGAAACTGAAGGGAAGTTTCCTGAGCAAGAAGGAATTTTTTTTTTTTTTCCTTTTTTTTTCTCCCCCTATGGCTTGGCCCAAAGCCAACCTGTCTTTCAACAAGTAGAGAGCCATTCCAAGTTGAAATTTATAGAGCAGAGTCCAGGTTCAAGGGCTGAAGCCCGCCAACAGCTCCAGCCTCTTTGTTACTGATTAATTCTGCAAGCAGTTCAGCTGGTTTGCTCACTTCTGCCTGCTCTTCACAGCGCTTCCGAGCCGGCTGTGCTGCTTACCCCTCCCCTGCTTTTCACCAGCACTTTTCCTCTTTACTGAAGAGCAAGCCCCCAAATTCATTTTAACCCCATGCAGTCCAAGCTGCACCGCATCAGCTTTAGGGTAAAATTACAAAAAATTCTTTCCCTCTGCTTTTTTTTTCCTTTTCCCTACAGCTAATTGTAAATGTCTGGAGGTTCCCATTTCACTTCAGCTAATATTAGCAGTTGCTTCTTGGCATCGTTTGGAACTCAAGTTCCCAGGTTTTAATTAGTTTACTCAAACGCACGCAGCAGGGCAAAATAGTTTCTTTCAACTTTACCTGCAAAGGATGTTTCCCGTCTCAGTGAGGGGGTTTCCCTCGTGGAGAGATTTGAAAGGCAGAAGTTTTCAAGTGGTCTCAATATGGGGCCCCACAGGAGTGAGTGTGGGAGGTGAGGCAGAGAGACAGCAGAAAGAAAAAAGGAGAAAAAAACCCAACAAAAAAATAGTTTGGGAAAGTACCTTAAAATGAGGATGGTCCCAATCCTGCAACTAGCTGGATGTCAAAGCATGACCTTATTGACGTCAATGGGGGTTTTGCCATTGGCTTTAGCGAAGGCAGGATTTCATCCTTAGCCTGCGCCGAGCTGTAGGTATGCCAACGGCCCTCTTGCAGTCAGCGGGATTACTGATGTGCAGAAAGTTAAGCATGTCTGTAAGCGTTGGCAGGATTAAGATCTGTGCTGGTATTTTCAGACCAAGTGAAATGCATGTGGGAGGTTTTTAAAGAAGAAAGTGCATGGGAGTTTTAAAAAGAGGAGAGTATAGCAGAGCCTGCCATTTTTAAGTGCCTTGGGGAAAAAACCTGCGTTGCTATTAAAAATATCGGAGGACTAATGTGTTACTAATTGTGACACAATTAACTTCTTAAATGTGTTTGATTGTGAGACCCAAGAAAATAAGAATTTAGGGATGAATAGCTAGACATTCAGGCCTGCATATAAGTATAAACATTTCTTTTTTATTAATTAAAAATAAAGGCAAGCTTAGAGGTTCACTTTACCATGCATCTTGGTTACTTTGCTCCTAGAAGTCTACTTTTGAGTAGGTTAAAGAATTAAAAAAGGAGGACAACAAAGAAAAGAAGCTCAAACCCAGTAGCTGTCTGAGACCCTCTATATGTGACTTTACTAAAAAGCTCTTAAATTCTTGTTTAAACATTTCTCCAGAGCTGTTATGCAGGAAATAAAAATGTGTGCTGTTTGTCTATAGCAGATTAAAACTTTACCTTTAATGAGACAGCTTCTCAAACCTAGTGTCGGAAACATGCCTCTGTTTTATGGTTTTGTGAAACAGGTCTGGAACAGAAACAATATATTTAACTAAGAGACAACGAGATAGAATTCATGCGTTTCTTTCTTTAATGGTTTATAACCAGAAACCTTTTCTGTGTCTGTCTCTGAAACTTTTGTGCGTACAAGTGGCCAGCACATGTAAACTACACTTTGAAATATTTACAGTTAACCTTAAAAAATCTTAAGTTCAGCAGAATGGAAGAGTTTTTTTTAGTCTACGGACAGCTCTTTGTAATGATCTGGCAGAAGAATCTAAAGTTGTTTTTTTTCTCCAAAACGTTCATAATTTCAGCAGTAGAAAACTGAAGCACACCCGAGCTCTGAGAAGGCTCTCTCTCACATCTGCCTCCGCCTGTGTGCTGTTTCCCTGGGGTCCCATTTATAACAATCTAACAAGATAGAATCTGCCTTTGAGTATCAGTAAATATGGCTAAAGATCACAAAACTGTACTCATAATTGTTCAAGACTAAAAGGGAGAATATAGCGTTTGATTAATGTTTATGGTACAGGGCCTTTTTTGTGGAAGGAATTTAAAAGAGTAACCTCCCAAACCCCCTAAAAAAACTCCTGAGTCCCGACTCCAGCCCCCCTCAAGCTCCACTGAAGGATGCTATCCTCATTATTCCAAAAGGTCATAATTTAAGATGATGCACTTTATTTTTTATTTTGAAACTGATCAAGCATATCCAATCAGAGCTGTTTCTTGAAAGGGATGCCCAAGATAGTTTTCTGTTAGCAGTGCTAGTATACAGGAGCAAAGGACATCTTTGATGGCCACCAGATGCACCCATCCTTCAAGTCAGGGTGATTTTGACAGTGCATAGTCTTGGATTGGCCTCATCCTTACCATGCCTGCACTGTGGGTGAGGAAAAACACCCTCAATCTTCAGTGCTTTCCATCTGACAATTAATGTTCATTAGAAATATTTAAGCAGGGGGAAGTTCTGGATGCAGCAGTGTCTGACAGAGATCCCTAGCAAGGGCACCTGCTTGTTTTGGAAGGACTGACGAGCTGGATTGATGAGGTCTGTGTTAGCGCTGGAGCCTTGGAGCTGCTCAGGCTAGGGTTTGTGCCAGGTGATCGGCAGCTTGCAGCAGGCAGTACCTGGGTGGGGTGATGCACTGGTTGTCCACACTCCCTCTGTGGGAAGCTTGGGATCTCTTATTGTCTTTGCTGCTAGGAGATTTCCATACTGTCTGGAAGGGTTTATTTTTTTGAGTGATAGTGAGTGAAGAATACAATACAGATGGATCTGTTTCTCTTTCATTAACTCTTTTAAGATGCTTGTTTAAACGTGTTTGCTTTGCTTTTCAAATGGTAAATGTCAGTTTCAAATATCACTGCTAACAACAAAAAAATTTTTGCAAAACCAATCTTTGAAAAAGCCCAGGACTTTGTTAAAATGCTGGTCTAGAAATGGCAAAGGTGACCCTGGATGTGCACAAAGAGGGGAAGATGTGGGGAAGAGTCAGTGCTAGTTTACATTCAGGGCTGGTCCCTCACAGAGGCTTCTGCCAGGGCAGAGCCCAGAGCAGGTCCTGCGGTGGGAGCCTGCAGTGGGAGCCAGCGGTGGGAGGAGAGCTGCAGCCGGTGGGGCTAGGTGCTGATGAGGGTGCAGGGGGGATGTGCTGAGTGGCTGGCTCTGACTTTTGCAGTGAAAAACCCATGTTTTGGGGAACAGGGTAAAGGTACAGCAAGAAAACCTGGAAGGGCATATATGCATATGCTCCAGCAGAGTTTATTTCTTACTGAGGAAACTGGCCTTCAGCGGTGTGCAGAGCACTGTGCTAGCAGAAATATCACCCCAGTGTGCCATCATGGGAAAACCCTGGCACTTCTAAAATCACGCTTGAATACTTCTTTTTCCCACCCTCCTGTCCCTGCACTTCTCCCAGCTCTGGCTGTGTGATGGCAGTGCTGAGCAGAGCCTAAATCTCATCCTCCGTAACCCTTCTCTAGGGCAGGTCTGTGTGACTTTGGCTTGATGGGTAAAGCGCAGGAGACCATCAGCTTTTTCTCCAACCCCGCAATCCCACCTTTGTTCCCGGGAGTGGAGCAAGTCCAGGAATTTTTAGTGCTCGTTGTTGTCGGTTTTAACCCTCCCATCTCTTTGCCAGCACCAGCTTTAAACCGCCCACAGGAGATATGCAGATAGGCACTCTCATTTCTCAGATGAGACAGAAAAGATGTGAATGGCTTGATTTTCCAAAGTGCCTGGCTGCGTCCAGCGGGGACTCAGGGCAGCCTGCCGCACTCAGCACTCCTCTGGATGAGGACACAAGCATTACTGGCCAAAATGACAACAGGGAGTGTGTGATGACAGCAGGGCTATGACTGGGAGAGCCTGCCCTCTGGTTCACTGCTCACAGCCCTACCTTTTTGTGCGTGCAGTGATATCCCTCCCAATCTCCATGCTGTTAGTTTATCCCCCCTCCCCCAAACTCCTTGGCAAAAGAGTTGGATTAAAGAAATACAAAATCACAGGCAGGGCACTGAGGGGGCGGTGATCGTGCCCATCCCCTCTCACAGCCCATGCGCTGCCGATGAGGATGGATGGATGGAGGATGGGAGGCTTCATGCCACTTCCCAGAGCCTCGGCAGCATTGCCACTGTGGGCACAGCTCCAGAAGATGGTTTCTGCCTCATAATTGAATAAGGATCTAAGAAAAATACACGTGCGAGCATGCAATAGGGCCCTTCCCTGCATGGGGAGAGAGCCCTGGAGCCGAGTGCCTCAGGCAAGATCTTGCCCGAGTTTGGCTGGGTCGGGAGGAGACTGGGTGCCCTCACCTCCACTGTGGGTTCTGATCCTAGAAGTGACTTCTCTGCACTATGTTCCCACAACTGGGTGCTGAGGAAGAGGAGGGGACAGGAGGAAAAGGGTCGGGGGGGGGAGGAGAGGGGGAGAAAAGATCTGTGACAAAATCGTGCAACACCCACGTAAATATTGTTTGCATGAATTGGGTCCTTCATCTTTTGTTAGCAGCAGCTTGTTAATTAACAGCAGATTAGTGCTGCTTTCTTCTGACACATGAATATATTTTGGGCTAGAAAATACTTGTACTCAATAAAACTGTGTGACTGAACAATTCAGAAAGTACCAGTGGACGCCGTAATGGATTCCCTTTTCATCCCCCCTCCCTCCCCCCCCGCTCTAAATGCAAGCAGATTTCTGCAGTCTAGTGCAGAAGAGACATGTTAAACACAGCTAAATAAATCATGTTTACTCTTGGCGTTCTTGGTAGTGAAAAATCTGTTGGCTGTTTTTACTTCCTTATTTCTCAGCATTTGCTTCCTACCTGTTTTTGAGCTTGTGCCCAGAAATAGTAGTTTTGTCAAGCGAGTGGATTATGCCAACCAGCAGTTCCCTCTGCCAAGGAAGCTGCTGGATCGCAAAATGCGGTGACTTTTTTCCTACAGTGATACTGAGATTCTCCCCCTTCCTTTCCCACCCATATAAAATAAAAGTATTAAAATCTGGAGAAGGAGAAAATGTAACCAGATCCTGGCAGTTTAAGAGCCCAGATTAAGGAAAGTTGAACTTCTGTTCCAGAAGCCCTCCTTTAAGCTGTTAGTGGAGGTGAAAGTGCTGGAGATAGCAACAATAGGAACCAGACATATTCCCCCTTTCTTGTTATCATTCCTTGTCCTGTGCCCCCCATAAATGGGCGTGGGTTTTGTTTCAGCTGTGGGGTTTTTTTCCCTCTCTATGGAAAGCTTTACAGCTGGGAGGGAGAGGAAACTAAGCATTTATTTTGACCAAGTCGGCTTGTGAGCTCTGCTGTTGCAGTCAGTGGGTGAACTCTGGTTTTGGAGCTGAATTCTACTCCTGACCCTGCACTCCTGGGTGGCCCTGTGAACGTCTTGTTTGAGTGAGGGCTGCCGTAGGGGCTGAGCTCCCTTTGCAAGGTCAGGTGAATGCAGATGTGACAAAGCTGTGCACAGCTGTATGTGGCACATCTGCTGTCATCAGCAGAGCTGCGTTGTGTGGGGTGTAGCCCAAAAGGTAACGAACACCATTTTGATGCAGTCCTCGGTTTTAAGTGCTCCTCTTTGACCTTGGGTGGCAACTTTTTAGCTTGGACCCATCCTTCTTTCTGCTCTTATCCCAGATATCAGTGATCCCAGATGTGACTGTAACATGGATTATGAGCCTGGTGGACTCTCTGTGTTTGGTTTTAAAACTGGAAAAAAAGATCCTTTTTCCCATCAGAGCTTTGCATGTATTTACTCTTTGATCACACTGGAAGGGCCTTATCCTGTCTCCAGAGGAGCTTTAGTTCTCCTTTCACTGGTAACAAGGATCTGGCCCATGCTGAATATTAGCATTTTAATGGCTTACTTAAAACCCCATTGCTGGTACACTCACAGGGCTCCCGGCAAGAGGAGAGTCCAGCTCTGGGGTTTTGTAAAGCCGTGTTGCAGACTGCAATGCCTGCTGAAAGAGAGGAGCGGGGATGGCCCATTTGTCATAGATTATTAGTATTGTCAATAGTAATGTGTCTACAGAAGCCAAATTAATTCCTTCTTCTGTTAAGTCCAAGAAATGCCAGATCAGCTTCCGAACAGGAGAAAAAATAAACAGAATCAAAGTTTGTATATTATGATTCCTCTGAATTTCTGGTGGGAATACTCTGTGATAGAAATGATATTTCCATAGGGGCATTGGCTGCCAGTTTGCTTAATTACATTAAATAGTGGTATAAACCTCGACAGAACATAAACCTCTATTATAGCCAGTTATTAGAATATTGAATCATAAGGAATAATGATACCAGTGCTAACATGTTACAACAGTCTTTATTATATTAGTGATTGAAGTGTTATTTAAAAAATAGGGTTTGTTGTAGTGGTTTAGGTGTGCATGCATATTTTCTCTGATCACCTATTAAGACATTGAAGACTGGATTTGAATTTATTACAGGGAAATAAAAGGCTTGCTTAGAGGAAGAACTACTAGATCGCTGCTCATGATTTTACAGTTTGATTCTGCTTGTCCTTAAGGAAGGTTCACTTTGGAAATGCTGTCTACATCTAGAAAATTAGGGTTAAAAGGAGTACTTTGTTGAAATTAATTACAGGCTAGTTCAATTTTTTAGTTGATGACATTTTAGAGATTGTGCTTGTAATGCAAGAGGTTATAGAAAGATTTGGTTAGACGGTGATACACAGCAAGAAGCTGCCGTTTGAGTATATTGACATTTCCATCAGAAACAAAACAAAAACCCACTAGCCTTTATTTTTCTGGGGTGATAAGTATGAATTAAATACCCCTTCCTCATCCTAACCGTGAAGGTGTTCTTTACCTCAGTTTGTACACTATCTCTGTTTTGTTCTATTCTTTTTTTTTTTTAATACACTTTCCTGGGTAATCAGCTTCCATTTCACACAGACCTGATAATGAAAAACCTTTTTGTGTCTTGTATTTTTGTCTTATGGAGAAATATGCTGTTCTGTACAAATAAATAGATGAATTGGAAGTTATGGGGGATCTAGTCCAGAAAAAATACATGTCAGAAAAAATGTCCTGTATGCAGAATGGTTCTTGTTTTCTTGCAGTTGGCTTTGCTCTTACTTTTGTGTGATACTGAAAGAGGTAAGGGATTGTTTTTATACTGCACTTGTGTTTTACCTCTCCTGGTGTAGGGTTCAGTTATCCTATCTAATTAGCACTTGTGACTGGCCAAATTGTGCTCGGATACAAGTCTTTGGGTGAAACTTTTTATTGTGCTATCTAGCAGGAGGATTGGGCACAGGTTTGCAACTTGCTTCCTTATGCAAATGAAATGTCAATTTATTATTTTCCTTTTTAAACTTACCTTATAGTTTAAACTAGATTCCTCGTTGCCGGTTTGCCTGCTTTCTTTCATTATTTAAAAGCTAGTTAATTTTCTAGCCTCTTTTCCATTCAGAAAGCATTATTTACTCAGTTGTGCTGGTGCTTGGTAAATGAGGACTGAAGGTTTAGATGCTCAGGGTTCCCCTTGTTTGGTAGATCGTTTTACCATCTCCAGTTGATTGCTCTGCTCATTTAATTTGACAGATTCAGTTATCAGACTTGGGCCCGCTTGTACACATGCAGCTGGATTGGTTTTCCCCTGAGAGATCCAAAACTCAAAGGGAATCCTCTTTTTTAAAAATCTCTGCTGCTTTCCCTCCCTCCAACAATTGCTTCTCCTGCTTTGCTCATTTAAATTTGCTTGGTGTTAGTTAAATGTGCTGCTAAGTGAGAATGTGCTCCGTGCACAAGGGAGAATTTGCAAATTACAAACGTGCANCCCCCCCCCCCCCCCCAACCACTGCTATATTGCTTGAAGTATAATGTATGCATTCACACTACACAGGTAGACTATTTTTCACATTAAAATTCAGCACTTACAAAGTGTCTACACTTACATTGCTTTTGGCAACGGGTGAGCCAAAAACACAGGAGCTGTGATTCTCTCCCAAAGCTAATTGTGTCTGTATATTAAATTTGTCCATCTGTGCTTTTCAGGGACATCGTCATCACCTGATGGTCCTTCTTTGCATTTCCAGCAGTGAAGCAGTTAACAGTGCTGCTGCTTAATATATTGCTATTACAGAGGCTTTTTAGTTTCCAGGACATTTAACTAAATCAGGTGGATGTCATTAGCTGATTTTCACAGATAGGGAGACTGAGGCACAGAGGGGCAAAATGACTTCATCTGCCTCTTTTTCCTCAAGATCCCTCCCCTTCCAGGAATTGGTTTTGCTACTGAACAGCTGAAGAGCTGCTAAAGCCTCATCCTGCCTAATTTCACCAGTGATAAATATATATATATAGTGTGGGATAGGGACAAAATTGAACAACACTAGTAGAAGGCAAACTTTGGAGCAAGGAGGAGATAGTTGAGCAGCAAATTCTGCTGTTCTTTTTTTCCAGAGGCCATATTCTGCCTGAGGATACATATATGCAGTGCAGCATCTGCTGGTGTGAGCAGGTCTCAGTCCCAATGGCCAAGGCAGAGGAGTCCACCAGTGTTACTGACTCCTGCCCCTCTGGGGCTTTTAGCTGGCTGCTTTGCTTCCCTCATTTTAACCTCTTGACCATGCTTTTATGGTCAAGCCCTCTGATTATTTGGAGTGGTATTTATCTCTCTAGCTGCCTATGTATATCATTTTGCCCTTTGGAAACAGCTCTTTCCATCCACTGAGTTTCTTTATTAATTCCAGGGCCTGTTAAGTTGCTGGGATTGTCTATTGGAGTGGTTATATGTTTCAGTTACATCAGGAATATTTGCTGGTACATAGAAATATTCACGGTATAATCAGGACTAAAAATTTTAATCCCCGGAAGGATTTTTAGAACTCCCCAGGACTTAATTACAAGAGTTGGGGAACAAACTTGGGAAAATTGATGAACTGTTTATTGTCAACCCTTTATGCCTTTTGGAAAATAAATGCCACAAATCAGGGTGATTATTGTTATTTGTTAGTTTATTGTGGTAGCTTCTGGACATTGCAGCTCAGATCAGGGCACCATTGTGTTAGGCACTCTGCACCCCCAGAGTGAGAGCCAGGCTCAGCTTGGAAGCATTTTGGGGCTGAACAGACCAGACAAGCAGAGGGTGGGAAAGGGAAAGCTGAGCTCTGGGAGGGGATGAGCCATAGCCCAGGTGGCTCATGCCCTGGGGTGTGCGCCCCAGCCCCCAGAGCCCTGTCTGCAAGACCACCCTCCTGAGATGAGAAAATGCCCTACTTTCCTGTTATATTTATGTCACAGCTGTTAATATGCTGTATTTACTTATGCCTTGTGATGTTTTAGGCCCAGTCATGTGTTTGTTTCCAATGCTTTCACTCCTGATTGCTCTCATAGCAGAGGGATACAGTTCTCTGGGGGCAAAGCCTTGAATTGGTGGGGTGGGAAGAGGGCATGGTGGGGAGAAGTAATGAATCCAGCTTTGGGGTAGGAGAGAGTCCTTTTCCCCATGTGTTTAATCAGGGTGAGCCAAGATGTTTCAGTTTTTCCCTTTAGCTTCATGTTCAAAGCACAGATAAGGGGCCAGGAGCAGGTTTGGATGAGCATCAGGTGGGAGGGAGGATGAGTGGTCCTGCAGGAGCCCCTGTGGTGACCTAGCTTACAGAGATGCTGCCGTGTGGCACCTGAACACCCCTGTGGGCCTCGCACCCCAGTGCCCAGGCGAGTCCAGCAACAACCCACACCCTCATTTCCTAAGAGGCAGGTTTTGGCACTGCATAAGCTATCGTGCAGGCAAAGTGTGGGCTACTCCTGGGAATCCACATGGTCTCTTAGGTAAGTAAAAATCTCCACAGCCTGTCCTCGATGTCTGAGCTTCCAAAATGCCATGCACAAATATGTGGATGACCTGAAATGTGGATTTTTGCGTGGTGAGAAGAGTTGCTTACTCAGAACAAGATACTTTGATACATTAGGATATTTATTAACCACACAGGGTGTTCCAAGCTCAGTTTATTTATCTTTGTAAAGTGCTTCCAGATCTTTGCATGGAAGGCACTAGAGAAATGAAAGACATATTATTATTGTTATTGTTGTTGTTATTATTATTATTACAGCATCTAACTATTGACAGGCAACCACAGCTGCACACTCAATTCAAACCACTTAAATTTAGGGGCTGATTTTTACAGTATTGACCCATAATATTTTTTCCCATTGACTACATATGCTGAAATGTGTGTTCACCTGCCCTGCTGAAGTGTCATTATTCTCCAGAAATACATAAATGGGGTGTTTTTAAAGAAAGGAGAAAATGTGGCATAAATATTAAATATTCACATTTATATGGCAGAAGTCAACTGCCATTTAACGAGGGCTTCAAAGCAACCAACTGTATGAACTGGTAGTTGCTTCTCTGTCATGAAAAAGGAAAATGCATCAATTAAAATAAAGCCAACGAATCTCATAGATAAAGGATAACATTTACAGTGTTCAAGGCTCTGACATGAGCTACGAACAGCCCAGGAAATGGAGAGCTGAGTTTCACAGTCAAGAGTTTTAATCAGTACGGTTGTGCACAGCCACTGCCTCGTGTGTGTTATGTAATGTCACACTTCACCCGCCCACACACACCTAGAGACAACAGGCATCTTCAAAAGGTCTTGGCATTATTCAGAGAAAAGACTCCCAGCAATAGCCCTGCATGGTGTTTAACCTTATCTTTACTTACATTTAGGTGTTTCTATTTTTTTTTCTCCTTTCTTCCTTTCCCTTCTCTTTTTTTTTTTCTTTTCTTTCCTGTAGTGCACCAACAGTGGGTACTTTTGTATCTCCAAAAATGGAGCAGATACAGAGGGAAAAATCCCATTAGCTCCATGACGTGCTTTCATGGCAGCTCTGAAGGCTGGTCATGGCCGCTTTGTGCATTTTGTGGCATTGTCCTCATGCTGTTGTTTTTGTTATTACTATTAATTATTTAAGTAGAGTTGAAATGTTACATTCTAAAGACACAAACTAATTATTAAATAGTACCTATGCTTCTATGGCTTTTAAAATAGGAAGTAATTAAGCAGAGGTTTTAAAGATCTGCAGAAAAGTCAAACAGGCCTGTGAAACCCCGGGATCTAATAGCAAAGAAGGTGAGTCAGTTCTCCAGCGCCCTAAGAATTTGAATGCATTCTTACTCTGGCTTTTGGGTAACAGAAAGAGGTCAACCACATTTCAGTCTGGTATCAAGTATCCCTGAAGCTAACTATTTTTCAAAAAAAAGGCAAAAGAAGAAAAAAAAGGATGTTGTTGGCTGCTAATTAGATGTATTTTAACTGCAAAGTCATTTTAGCAGCTAATATTGTTATTATGTGCTTCAGTGTGAATCCTTAGTGAAGCTATTAAACTGTGAGAGCCTGAACTTATCAGACATTTTGTAACGTGGCTGGATTTCTGTATCCTTGTTCAGAAACCTGTGGGGAGTGGAGGACCTTCCTGGCTCAGACATGGAAAACACATTTCTTACCAACTGATGATTAGGGTGGGCAGCTTAGACCTCCTTGCACCCTCCTTTTGCCCTTTTTCTTTTGTTCTTTTTTTTCCCCTGGCAGTAATATTTCTCCTGTCTATTGCACTCCCTCTTTCTCTCCATCCTCTCACAGACAGTGGCCAAGCCCCGTGGTGCACTCTAGCCGAGGAAGAGGATTTAATGGCAGGGACTGGTCTCCGTTATTTCGGGATACTTCTGACTCCTGCCTGTAGCATACAGCAAGTTGGTGGTTCTCAGTAGCCGGCAGGCTCTCAGCATCAGGCAGGCTCCTGCTTTTGAAAAGCAATAGCCCACAGCAGACGGTGGACTTAGCCGTCATTTTCCTATTGGTTTCTCACCCAGGATTCTTACTTTGTAATTGCTGGGTTGGGTTTCTCAGGGTTTGGATTTCCCCCCCCGCCTTATTCTGTTGTTTTTATTCCCCTTCTCATTCTAAAACAAAGTAACTAATAGAATATCCAAACTGATGAAAAAGAATGGGATTCTTTTCCCCGTTTATTTGCTCAGATTTGAATTAGGTTATCTGCCTATCTTGTTTATGAAATTTTGTGCTGTCTTTTCTGCACAGACTGTGACTCCCAAATCTTCCACAGCTCCATTTCCATATTCCTGCGTGCTTGTTCTTTGTTAATCACTTGGCAAGCGCTTATTTGAATATTAAAAATTTCTTTAATCATCAAAGGCAGGAGCACAGCTTCATGAATATTCATATTTTTTTCCTCCTCAGACTGGATTCTAGTTCATTACCCTGCAGTAAAGCCAAACAGTCATCAATCGCGCTCATTACAGCCGCTGGCGTTTTGATTGGCTGCCTGCTGCTGGTAGCCCCCGTCCCCCATCCTCCCGCTCTCCTCCATGAGCTGTCGTGTACCTGCCAACAACAACAACAACAAAAAATACATCAACAATGCAAGAATAAATTTCTCTGATTGAAAAACAACTTTGCAAACTTGTCGAACAGTCCTCACCACTTTTTTTTTTGTTGTTGTTTAACACCAAAAAATTAAAAAAAAAATAGAAGAGAGAAACTTGAGCTTTAGAGATGAATATTTGTCAAGAGAGTTGACGTAAGTTTCATTTGCATAATGACTTTGTACTTCTGCATTAATAAAATTTGCATATGAAGCCATGTTAATTACTCCTGATCATGCTTTTTGCATTCATGCATAGTAATTTTCTCCGACTTGTGAGAATTAATGTCTTGGCATGGGGGGAGGAAGGGGGGGAGTTGGGGTACTGTCAAATTTCTGTGCCAGTGCCCCTCAGTCACACTCTTTCTCCTTCTTGCTCACCACGTAGCTGTTCTTGATCTATGACTCATTTATGCATTATCATTTGAAATTCTTGGGAGAAAGAAATGTATCAATTCAAAGGGAATCCTTGTCTGCCAAAAAAAAAAAATCCCTGAGCAAAATATAACATGAAATCCCTTCCCTGCCCTCCTCTTCTCAGTGCAGCCTTTCCATTTCCAGCTTGAGCAAAGTTTTAGTCTTAACATCATAACTCGATGTGGGGGAACTGCTCCAAAACCACTGTGTGCGCTGGGGGAACAGGTAAATGTTGGTGTGCAGGTGTGTCTGGCTGAGCGCCAGAGCTGCTGCCTGAGCGTGTATAATAGTATGTCTGCTATACCACAGAGCCCTTCTGCCTTTCCTGAGGGATGCCGTGTCCCCCCGTCACTTGCAGGGAGTACATGCATTGCTCTGCTAGTTGCTGTTTGAAATGTTTGTGCTGTTGTGTCTCTGTACACTCTGCGTGTGTACACACATGTGTGCTTGTGCATGTTTGCATAGTCATCTGGAACAGTCTGTGTGAGAGGGTGTAATACAGATGAGACAACCTGTTTTAGGAAAAGCTTGGAAAAAAATCTTTTGGAGAGATTAGTGAATAGATCTGTCTTTCACTTATGGATGTGTCTGTTCAAGGGTGCTGCAATGGTACATGTAAAACCCATCTTGAAACATCTGCAGTACTCTCCCTGAGCATGACAGGCACAGGGTAGGGATGAGGCTGCAGCCTGCACTCTGAATCTGTAGCCATACACTATTTGAACAGATGTTTTTTCTTTTTATTGAAAGAGAGTTTTTAATAATGGAACTGAGCTTTAGTCTCTAACCAGCTATTGATTGTTTTTTCCATCACCAGACAGGCATAGGGAGACACACAAAAACTTGGTTTGCGCCCTGTTAAGTGGCTTACATGTCTGCCTGTGCATCTGCCTCTGCACAGATACACACCCAGGCACCCACACCCAGGCAAGCACACAACATCCCCAGGGACGCCCCAGCTACACAGCTATGTGTGGCTGCATTTACATACGACACAAGATGTAAAGCAAGACCACTTAAATTAATGTCTGCTTCCCTGATTTGAGCCATGCTGAGGTGGGACATTGTGAATGCTGCTTGCGGATGCATCTTTGTGTGTTACTCAGGGACTTTTCTGCAGATGTGCCAGAGGAGCGTGGTGTTTTTCATATACCATATCATATGGTCAGTCAGGCCTAGGCTCATGGAGGACAACAAAAGGATGTAATTTGTGCCTTGATTGTGGCTTTTGTCATGTTTATCTAGGCTCTTATGCTCATTTCTGTCTTCTGGGGTCGTGCCCAATTTACCTTATTTTCTTCTTTGCAAGTTTAAAAATAGCAAAGAGCAAAAAAGCCCACCTCTTAGTGGTGCCTGGGAGTCAACATAACCTGTAAGCTACTGCCATGTACAGGCGGTGAGTATATGCTGAGCCTGTTTAAAGCAGGAGGACAGAATCCTCCTTTACCATCAGCAATGCAGATCTTTTATTTACACGGTGACAGTCCCTGTGCATGTCTCACACTCATGCTACGTGCAGATCTCCCCTTCGCATATGTGCAGAATGAATGCAGAATATATAATTGAGATCTGCAGTGCAGGTGAGTGATTTCCCAGTGCTGACCCTAGAGGAAAATCGAACCTCTCACATCATGTCAGCGATGCCCGAGTGACACAGAGCCACATGCGTGTGCCTGCTCACTCCCGTCGGATCAGATTTGTGCCTCTAAGATTGCAATACAGTTCTTGCACTCTGCTTTCCCATAGTGCTGGCTGTGGCTGTGCCCTTCGTGGCAGTCAGGGGCTCGCAGGAGTGTTTTCTTTTTGAAACCTGTGTGTAACATGATGTGGTCGATCGGCTGTTGAATTCCAGAGACTGGCTCCCCTCCCTTGCCTTGTGCTGTGTGGGTTGAGCAGAAGACTCTCAGAACCCTTAGGATACTCTGTTTCTCTACCTATATCTATTTATCTTTTTATCTGTTTGTCCATTTTGTGTTTGTCCATCACCTGTAGCAGTTAAGTTGAAGAATGGCAGAGCCTGCATCTCAATTTTCAGCTTTAAATAGAGCCTTTATAGGGAAAAATACCACAGAAGAGGAGCTGGAGAGGCAAAACATGGGCATGTTCCTAGCAAACACAAGCTGAGCATTTCTGAGCATCACTGTTTTTCTTTCTATAGCTTTGAAGAGGTATCATGTACCTAATGATGGAACTCTCCTTTTCTCCCTGCTTTTCCTCAAGGCCAGCGGGTATGATTTTCCTCTTCATGATTTGCCACTTGATCTGATTCTATAGAATTGACCTGATGCCTGACAAAGCAGAAAACCCTAAAGTGATAGTAGAGGAGGAGGAATCACCTGATTTGACTCTGCTTTTAGGGGCAAACTTGGCCTCCCAGACATGGAGCCCCACAGTCTTTGTCTCTTAGTGCTAGACTTAGGAGTGGTGGTAGAAATTCCTGAGCATCTGCCAGAGTCTCACTTTGTCCATTCTTCTTCTTCCTTACCAACTTCTCCCTTTCTGACACTAGGTTAGCGCATCTTAGATTTCCTCGTATATACACCAAAGGACAGAAAAAGACCTTCTGAGTGACATGTTCAATTCCATCCATTCACCACGATGTGCAGAAGGCCAAGTGACTGCGGGACCTGTGCTCTTAGTCATGGTGGGGCCACAGACATGTCTAGGTGTAACATGAGACATAGCTGCCTCGTGGTCCTACTATAAATCCTGACTTCAGGCTCACAACTTTCCAGGAAGGGTGAGTGCCCAGGCAGCTCAAGTTAGCTTATGCTAGCCTGGTTATTCTTGTAATATTGGGAGTATAAGGTGCAACTGTTAAGTCACTGGGGGGAATCTTTATTACTTTCGGCTTGTTCCATGAAAAAACAAAACTTGTTATACATCTGTTGCAGTGGCAGTAGAGTGGTTCATACACACATAGAAATCCATATCTGCAGTCAGTTTCCACAGGCCTAGTGCACAGTCCCACCCAAAATGCAATGTAGGTGCGATCTGGATAGTGGTTATCATTACCTGCCTGTGAGCACTTCCAGGGAGATCAAACAGTTACAAAAGCTAAGCAGCTGAGTCCCCAAAATAAAAATCCTTCCTCATCCCAAGAGCCACAGAGATGGCTTCTATTTAAAACCAGTCCTCACAACAGAGCACAAATTTTATCCTCGATGCTTGAAGCTCAAGTATTTACACAGGGAATTTAGACTCTTCACTTGCGGTTTTGGCAAAAGCTTCACACAAATGTTTTGCACCGGTGGTCTCTTAGCCATTTAAGATAAACGACAAAATCAAATGCAGTCCTTGCAGACTGGAGCGCTGGATGCTGTGCCAAGGATGAAATATCCCCATTTGCCTCATGTGTAGCTGTCAAATCAACATGCAGGCCTAGTTTCTGAATTGGGACTTTCGAGGTGGAGAGGCTGTCTTGGGAAATGTTGCTTTTTTAGGGTTGGAGGGAGCATGGATAAATATTTCTTCTTGCTACCACAATGTAGGCTCCTTTAGAAAATGTTGTTTTTTCTAGGGTTGGAGGAAACACAGATAAATATTTCTTCTTGCTGCCATGGTGTTGGCATGTATCTGCAAGGCACACATGCATGCACAGCCAGAAGATACCCCACATTTAACACATGTATTTCCTGATCTAAATACAGGGTGAAATGGTGGTTTCTGATCTACCACTGTGTGGTAACTGTTGACAAATGCCAGCTTTTTAATGGTGACCACTCCACCACATATCTTCATTTAGAAACTGCCCTTGATTAGTACCTACCCTTTATTTAATAATTAAGTAGCAAGCATAGTTTTAAATGAAGGGAGTGGGATTCTTGGGGGATGCAAAACAGTGCCTTTCAGTCAACTTGCCTTTAAACTCTGCTAATTCACACTAGCCAAAAATGCAACTCCTACCTGATTTTGTGCATGTGTGTGTATGTTTGCGTGTATCTGTATTTGTGCAGGTGCATATCGATATTTAAGACTTGCATCTTAGTTTTTTTAAAGCTGTGGAGCTCAGTTTGGAATAGTGCCAGGAGGAGTGAGCATTTCCAGCCGAGCAGGAGAAAACTCTTAAATACAGATTTCAAAGGCAGGTGATTCCTAGAAGGGTTAAAAAGAAATAATACGGTTGGAGGTTACAATACCATCTTTTAGCTACTGGGAAAAAGGTTGCGCCCTTCTTCGCAGGCTCGATAGGAAAGCAGCCTGCATAATCGGGGCATGCAAAATGCACAACTGGCCGCAGCTCAAGCGGGAAGGCAGCACAGCGGCCGCCAGTGCTTCCTCCTGGGAGCTCTGCTTCTGGCACCTCGCTGAAGCCATTTGAGCTCTAAGTCACCATACTTTGTCCGGGCTAGTGTGTGGGACCCGCTTCAGCGGCGGCTCGGCAGAAAGCCTGCCGGGTTTTGTGTCAGCTTAGTGCATTAACACAGCCGCAAAACAATAATCCCCCTTTTGATTCAATTTCTGAACTAGTGCCGGTGGTGACATCCGCCACCTCTGACTCTGCTCCATGCCAGGGCCGGCCACCCTCCCCACCTTGGCTCCCCTCTGTGATCCCGTGGGCCTCCAGCCCAGGTTCAAGGGTCCCCCAGGTCTCTTCTTGCTCTTCCCCCGCTCAGCATGAGCCTGCCAGCCTCAGCCGGACCCAGAGAGGGGTTCAGACCAAGCATATCACGCATTAGGCAGCCAGCCCCCACCTCGCCTGTTTCCCCTGATGATGCCTCCTCTGTCCCTTCAAACTTAGATCCGACTGACAGTTTTTTCTATTGTTTTTTCTCCAGGGCCGTCCAGGCCTGCAAACCTGCCGGGGGCTCCCATAGCTGCCTCCTCCCACCCTCACACATCCGTGATCACGTCACCTCTCCGCGCACTGGCCTCCCTCCCGCCCTGCCTTAGCCTGCCCTGCTGTGGTGCACGTGCAGTCTCAGTTGGCGGGACTCAGACTGAGATTCAGACTGAGACGTCAGGCACATTTGGATGTCATTGTCAGTTGTCAGGTAATAGAAACATTTTTTTTTTTTTGTTGCTATCTGAAGGTCAGTAGTGCTGCCAAGTGATGTCATCTTTGCTGTGGGAGAGCTGCCTTCACTGAATACTGTGGGGAAGGCAGAGAAAATGCCCTACACCACCCCCTCCCCTCCCTCCTTCCCCCTCCTCCCTGGCAGAGGATGGGAAGCGGGAAAGGGAACGCAACTCCCTCCATTTCCCCATCCCTTCCCTCCTGCCTGCCCACCTTCGGCCGTCACCAGTGGCCGTTGCCAGGCTGTTTGTGCAACATCGTGAACAAATGTCTGAGGCTCCTCACAGAATGTGATACCCCAGTATCAAGATTTCATTTCCCTGGGCTGTTTATTTTAAGCTTAATTGGATAACATTTAACATCTGAGGGTTTTTTCCCCCCTCTTTTTTCCCCTCCCTCCCCAGTCATTCATATTAAAGGCTCTCCTCTGCATTCATGTGCACGCAGGATGTATGTGCTCCATGCCGTTTTCTCCCTTGCTTTGAGAAAATTCTCCTTGGTAACTTGTCATACATCCCTTACCTCTCCCCCATCAGCTTTTCTTTTCCTTTATTCCTTCTGGATGCTTGACTTTTGTCACCGCGAGGAGGGGAAAGTGATGTGGAAATGAGGGCGCACTGAACTAGCCAAAGAGGACATGGACATATTGTTGCCAGACCCCATCAATTCAGACCCAGCGATCTCTTTGAAATCAGTGGGTGTTTCTAAGTGTGGCTCAGTTGCAAGATTGTGTCTATGGTGAACTGCAGGCTGGAGAGGTGAAAATGGGAGAGCTTTAAAGAAAATACAACTGTGACAAAATCCACAAGCGTTTATGTAGTCTCACTGTGGTGGGCCAAACCCTGCAGCCCTCATTCATGCTAACATGTGTGGAGTTTTAATAGGAAGTTGCCAGAATGATGCTGGATAAGTAATGTGTGAGGACCAGAGGATTTAGAGAGACAGCAATGACTGTCATTCAAGAGTAAAGCCTTTGGGAAATGGCTTCTCATGTCCCCCTGAAGCTGGTGAAACTTTGCCGCGCTCAGCTTTTTCCTTCCACAAGCATTGGTACCACCTGGCTGCAGTAAGTCATGAGAATGTCCCGGTACCTCTCTCATCATTATAAGTAAGTAAGAGAAAAACCTTTGCAAGAAATTTAAATTTGCATCTCGGAAACCATTGGTCTTGAAAGATAAAATATTCTCAGGTCCTGTTTCGACCCTGGGTGAAGCTCAGGGCATGCGGGGAAGGCTCCTGTGCTGCCTGGGAGAGGCTCGAGCTGCACCCAGAGGCTTGCACTGGAACGCAGGCACTGAGCTTGCAGCAGTGTGCTGTGGTGCAGTCTGTGCATCCAGGGGATTTGGTCAGATTTCCTATCTGAGCTTCTGTATGCAGAGTGTGGTGGTGGTGGGGATGCTGTTTTAATCAGGCTCTGCTTCATCAGCCTCAGCAGATTGATCAACTGGCCTGAGACAAGTGTAAAGATAGGCTCCTCTGAATCATGAGTGCTGGATCAGAAAGTCAGATAGCTTCTCTGCCTCCCCTCTTCCCTTCTCCCTGTAACCAGTAAACCAAACTGGAACCAATCTCATGTTTTGCTCTTCCATGTCTTCACTGGTGCAGCATGCACGCAGGTGCCTTTGGTAGGCAGGTATTTGTAACAGTGAACTGGATGCCTTGGTTCCCTGTTGCTTCTGATGCCAGCAGCTAGTGGGGAGGGAAGCAAGTACAACTGAAAATAGAAAAGGAAGGAATAACTTATTAAAGAACATGGGAAGGCATGGCTTTTGTGCTTTGCGTACTTTGAGTTCTCACTTTGGAGTTGTGCGCTCTGAGTTTTCAGAGTTGCCTGTTTGCTGGGAGAGCGATGCCAGCTCTGTGGAGAGAGAGACCTGTTATCATGGCTTCCTGTAATTACTGCTGCAGTCTGCGGCACTTAGAGAATAGGTTATATCAAAGTGCATACTACATGTTTATGACAGTAGTTGGTCAAGTTCTGCTTGAAAGAAACATTTTCTTCCCTTGAAAAAGGAGATTATGTCTACTTAACCCTTTCTTAGCTCTTATAGTATTCACTGTGTATGAACCTGGGCATGGTTTAAACCCTGTGACAAGGGTTACAGGATCTTTCTAGTCCCCTGAATGTTTTGTGGAAATGAAAGAAAAGTGAGTCCTTTGTGTTGACTAATAATCTAGTGACAATCCCTACATTATGCCCTGTTTTTTAATATAGACATTTACAACAGTCACTTGGTTCATCTTTAGAGATCTTCTTGTCTCTCTGACTTGATCAGCCTTTTATTCTGTCAGCCCTGTTCTTGCTTCTGAGGAATTGTTCCCTCCTTTGAACAAAAGCCATTAATAGTTCCTGCCTCTCCTCCTCCTTCATAATTTCTTACCTTTCCTGTTTTTCAGCGTTCATTTAATTTGGGACCTGGAGTTTCTCTGCGTAGCTCTCAAGCAGGCTGTGACTCTGAACACTTGGTTGCGGGTACTCCCAAATCTCTGCTGGGCACTCACAAATTGGGCCCTCAAGAGTCCCAGCAGTTTTGTGCTGGAGGATCCAAACTTCTGGCTACCGGTGGGATTTGGGGTTCACACATGTGAAAACTGCATTTGGAAATCTCTGACCTAGATAAGAGCGATCACCTGGAATGCAGAGGAGCGTTCAGTCATGCACAGGGGAGGTCATGCTGCCTCATCCAGAGCTGTTTGCGATCTTTAGAAAATATGCTCCTGATAGGAGTTTCAGTCACAGTAAATGGTCCTGGGAAGTCTGCTTGGGTGTCTCCTGTGTTGCTCAGCCTTTTCTGGTCATGGTCCCCTCTGTCTTTGTTCAATTCTTTGCATTCAGGGCACCAACAGGATGAGGAATTTGCGAATAAAGGTCTATGTTTTCCCATGTGATTAAAAAAATAGCTACCACTGGAACAATCTCTCTGTCTCTTTATTTATTTATTTTTAGCCTCAGAGGCTTCTGTCTGTTGAACTGAGTTCTCCCGTTTAAATTTTTTTAGTGCCTATTTAATTAGAAGTTGAAATAGAGTCATGAAATTCACGGAGTTGTGTAGCTTGGATCTAAAATATAAATGAGCAAAGTGTTCATTTTGCTTTACCTCTTGCCAGACTAGGGTGCTTTTTTGAGCTTTCTTTTTATTTCATTTCAATGAATTGCAACTGCTCGGAGTAACTGTAAAACACACACAGGTTTTTTTGCATAACAGAGACATGCAAATGATTGTTGAGAGACGTAATTATGTAAAAAAAAGTATATGCCCGTATGCATGCACACATACACTGCAATGCTTTTTGTGGGGCTATTTTTTCACAATACATCTTCATAAGGCTCTTTTTATGATGCTGATTTATTAATATTGTACATTAAGGCTTAAATTGTCAAAGCTGCCTAAGAGATTTGGATGCCCATTTCCCATTAAAGTTAACGAGAAATGAGCTTTGAAAACCTCAGCACAGAAGTGCATGGCACTTTACAGTGTGCTCTCTGAAGAAAGTCCCTGCCCTGAAGATCCTACAGTACAGAAGCCCCAGGAATGGAATTATAATCGGCATAAGACAAAAGGGGTTGTAATGGCACGCATAATATTTCATCCCCTATGCCTGCATTCAGATATATACCTAATTCAAAATCTTTGGATCTGGGCCTATGAGTGAGGGTTTTATATACCTCTGTAAAGATAATTAAATATGTCCAAGATACATATATTCTAGCTAACCAGTGAAACTGCTTCCTTCCCACATGTAGGCTGGTGGAAGGAGGTGGAAGGCAATTACAATACTTAGCTGCATACATAAAAACAGCAAGTGGGCATGGACAGCTGTGATTAATGGACAGGGCTGTGAAGTTTAAGGTCTAAAATAGAGGAAGGCATGGGGCCATAGCTCAGAAGAGAGGAACAAACTCCTGTTAATTCAAGGAATGAGCTGTATTAGTCATTAGGACATTCTGAAATCACAGTCATCTTGTAAAGTTAATACCAATTTACTTGGCTACTGAAATTCTACTTACTGCATCATTTAACTAGTCTGGTGTTTTCTTGGAAAAGTTTAAGGTGACAGTAAAGATAAAAGAAGTACCTGTAAGTAAATAATAGGTTTTAAAAGAATACTTTTCCTTCCTTCCTTCAATTATATTACCATATTCATTTTGTGTTGGTTTTATAACTGAAGTCAGCCAATAAGAGGAGCTAGATTAGACCACCCTGCTGTAAAAAGCTTGATGCAATTAATACAGTCTGTCTAGAAAGCAGTATTATTTCAGAAACTTTTATGTTAATGATATGGTATGCACTTGGCATATTTCTTACTAGAACAAGAAGCAAGCTTTTGTTCATTCCAGACTGGGTTTTATTAACACAGGAGGATCAATGGAAAACAGAATAGTAATCAGAGTGGAGAATGCAAACTCATCCAGCAAAAACCTCCTAAGTCATCAGGTCCCAGGACGATGGCTGATACTCTACTTTTAATTTTCTGTTGAGTGGAACCTCAAAAAAAAGAAAGTCCACTAAAACTTGATTTCTGATCAGCAGTGGGTGATTTTTCAAGAGGAGAAAGAGGAATTAGGTGTATGCATCTGAGGGCAGACAAAGACCTATAGTTTCCCTGAGACCCTTTGTAAATGTATCTTTTCATATTGCTGCATAAAGAAGAGGTTTGCATAAAGTGCTGGCTAACATTCAGGAGATATATCCCTATTAATCATGGCTACATGTATTTATTTATTTTAGTGAAATATTTAATGCATGCTATAGTAGAAGTGACTTTGTGGACAGTACTTACAGAGTGCAGGGATGTGTGAGAGCTGTGTATGCATCCACCTTATCATCTATCAATCTTTGTGTTCATCCATCTATCCAAGTATTAAAATCATATGTGACCTGTCTGTATGTGCAGCTCTCTGTCTCACCAGATATTAAAATCAGATCCAAATCCAAAATAGATGGATGTAATCACAAACTGATTTTTTGACTGAATAGCATTTGTCAGGAGGCAGCGAAGAGACCTTAAGACTGCAAAGAGGTGACTAAAATTAGGGTGCTGCATGGGGCAGCGGTGCTGGCAATTTGAGCGTGGCTGAGGCTTTGTTCTAGACAGATGCCCAATCACTATAACTTTGTAAGTCCTAATTATGTCAAGTTAAGAACCAGCAGGAGCAACAGTGGTATTTAAAGGTGCTTTAAAGTGGATGCCTGCCATTTCCAGACATCCTAGGAAAAAAGGAAAGCCCTTAATTGCAATATTAACGGGTGGAACTGAATCTGGTAGTCTTGGGACAAAAGAGTTCAAGGCAACGTTGCCTGCAGTAAAGACAATGGCTCCAACATTGAGAGAGTTAACTTGATCGCATACCACTACACTGAGCCCGAGAGTCTGAACTCTTCAAACGCTCCAAATGGAGAGCTAAATCAAAGAATCCTGTTTCAAATCCATCCAAGATGTTGCTGTTTTTCTCCTCTGACAGGAGAAGCATTTGGAAGTGCAGTTTCTTTCTTTTTTTATAGCTGTCTTAAAAAGGAGTTTGGATGTTTAGCACAGCTGGTGCTCATTACATTATGCACTATCAATAAAATAGCATGTGTAATTAATTTTTAATGCAGTGCTGTATGCAGCGCTTTAAAGCAGTTACTGTATGGGGAGAGCCGACACCGGTCACTGACATCAGAAATATTGAAATAGAGGGCTAGATTTTGCATTTTTAAAGGGTGTATGTGCAAGTGGGGGAAGGGTAATTCCCAGCCAGCAATTCTCTTGCCACAATCAAATTTGAAAACATAGGAACAAGATGGATGAAGGTGATTTTATAATTTGCTTATTGGAATGAATGAATTTATTTCCTTTTAGAGTTTGCTGAGTGATGACTGGGTTAGGAGTAGGTGACTTCAAAGTATAGGTAAGCACCAGGGGACCACACAGCAACTGATCCATCTTTGTTAAAGCACAAACAGGCTTTGGTGGTATCAGGTAGGAGATGAGGCAAAAGGGAAGGTTATGGGAAAGCAAGGGAAGGACATTTCTGTTCTATCTCATGGAGCAGGTGGGTTTTTTTCTTGTGCTTTGTTGTTCCTATTAGTAATAACCCCCAGTTTTTCCCCTTGATTAGTTAAATATTTGGGAGTAGCAGTAGTTTGGAAGGAGAGAGTAGCTTGGTTACAAAGAGGCACCACTGCTGGCAAGGTGCCTGCTGCTCTGACAGAAGACCCAAACAAATCAGAGTCTTCTTTTTTCTTGGCATTTGTGCAATACTTTCCATAAGACACCAGCATAAATAAAGACTGCTTTAATGGGGCGCAGCAGGCAAGATTTGGGCACCGCTGTAGCTTTTGGCAGCTGTTATGTCCAGAAACACCTCAGTTAGTTGTCTGAAGAAGGAACAGTCCTATTTTTGAAGATGTATCATGGTGTGTGTTCGTTTTCAGCAAAGGGACAGGAATGATTTTCATGTTTCTGCAGCAGAGTAACTAGTAGGGATGGTCTGCAGGAGAGGACCAGCCTCTCCCTGCTGCCACCTCCTTCCCACCCTTTTCAGGGAGTTGAATGCCTCTTGGTGAACACTTCCTAAAAAAAGAAGAAATCAACTGCAGGAAGAGAAGGAAGGAAGCAATCACCTACAAAGCCACAAAATTAAGGATAGTGTTTGTCAGGTGCCTTGCCTTTTGGTTGGGCAATGCACCAGCTTTCTAAAAGCTGATTTTATTTTTTTAATACACATGCATGAATATTTGCAATTATTATTTCTTTCTCTCAGTAAATTGCCATTCATATGTACAAAGAATATGCTAAACAGTTCACTTGTGCAGCCTCACCTGGCATATTCAGGACGGAGTTTTCTTTTGCCCCTTCAGCAGCAGCTTTTTGTCATCACATTTCTTCTCGCTTTCTGTCAGATATGTGCGGATGTGTTTGTGTGCCTGAGCCAGGAAGTGAATTGGGCTGTTCATTTTGTGAGAACAGAGATAAATCTCTTGTGCACAAATACAGTGTTCAGCGTCAAAGGAAGTAGGGTGAGCCATGGTGTATGGTGTAGATAGTTGAGATGAGAACCTCTCTTTAGTTCACAGGTCAGAGTGGGAAAGGTGGAGGCAACAGCGAGGTGTGGTACATTTTGTAGTGAAATAGCTTTATTTTATTTTTTTTAGAGCAATTGGAACACATGTTCCTGGAGTGGCTCAGATTTAGGCCAGAGAACTGTCAAAAAATTACCCCATGTCCCTTCAGAGCTGCCTAATTCAGAGGACCTGGGTTTTCTTTTCTTTTCCAAGTGGTTCATAAAAATAGATGAAAGGAAGAGTTCTGTGCTCAGATGGGACGCTTTATGTTCAGAAAGGGATTTGAGTCAAAGAAGCCATGCTGATGCTCCTCGCATGTGCCCCATTGGGCTCCTGTGTGCTTCAAGTTGGTCCTTCTTTCTGCTGAGCAGTAAACAGCTGAGCAACTGTTAGCAACATACATTTTTATGCTGTTTACTTTCTTTTGGACAGACTTTTCCCAAGCATTTTTGCAGTACGTACAAAAATCTGGTAGTCTTGAGTATGGTATGTGCCTTTGCTATCTTTATTTCCCTCTCATTTTTATCTTAATCAAACCACTTACACAGGTCCCTGTTCCAGCTAACACAACCTGCTGTAGCACAAGCCAGGTTAAATGAGTCAGTAAAACATGCACTTGGAAGGAAGCAAGCAAAAATCCCACATAGTGAGGCCTTGCATTTTTTATGAGTTCAGCTATAAGAGTCAGAGATCCTGGGACTTCTGGAATGAGGTTAATGCAGGCACTAAGCAAGGCAGTAGGGTGACACAGGCACTGGAATCATGTCATGAAATGGTGCTTTCTAAATTACTGTCTTTGCTGCTACCATAAAGAATCTCTGGTTAGAGAGAGGCCAGTTTACACAACATACCCGCAGCTTTTATACTTGTGTAAACATCACTTGGCTATTTGGAGCCAACTGTAAATGTATTATTTTCAGTACATCCCCTGGAAATGCAAGGGGAACATCCTATCCTTTGTGTCTGTCACACTGTCTCCTTACATGTCCTGTATTGACTTAGATTACTTCACGTGAGACCCAGATCTAAACCTGATCCTTAAGTCTTTTCCATGGCTACGTGGTGCTTCCAGGGCATGCAGTACCACACTAGCAGTCCACTGAGGGATGAGGCAGGGACTGCCTGGGGATGCTTAGCTGAGCGTCTTTTTACAGGGTGTTTTCTGACTTTGGTGGCGTTGTGTGCCAGCTGTGAACATGGTCTATGGAATTCAGGGATGGACAGAGGTTTATGTAAGAATCAGAGTATTGTTGGGAAATAAGTACCATTTAAAACTCTCCATGGCCATCAGGATGAAAAACAAAGATTCATGGAACCTTGTAAGACCTCAGCATAGTACCAGTGTCCTTTACCTGCAGGTGAACTATTTTTTCAGTATGTGTCTTCCAACAGTGATTTGGGGTGTTTTCTCTTCTCCTCTTTTTGGACAAGGAGAGAGTAAGTTCATTTGTTATGGCACAGACAGTCTTACAATGCAAAGTCTGTCCAAAAATTAGATCTGAGTGTTTATGGATTGATTAATCCAAATCCTTTATAAAAATGTGTGAACTGTTGATTAAACTGGGAATAGGATCATTGTGGTTTTGTGTAGAGTGAGGACAAGATTACTGCGTAACTTTACCTTTCTGCAAAATCTAATAAAAATAATAATTTAAAAAAAAAAATTCTTTATTTTTTTCTGGTTTCTCCTTAAACTAAATTAATACCTCCAATGTAAATTTGAGATAGAATCTTAAAAACTCTGTAGCCAATTGAAGCCAAACACTTCACTATCATTATCAATAGATACATAGAATAGTTGAAAAATAATCCTGTGAAATTGCTGTAAACTCCCTCCCAATTTTCTTCATACTTTCTCTGCACGAGGAGCAGGGTGAAAGCTGCAGTGCTGCTAGCCCCTGCCTCCACCACCACTGTCAATGTTCATTAGTGCAGTTGAGCACACTCATAAATGTCTGAGCTTTTCCCATATTTAGAGCCCTCTAGCCAGCAAATCTTCCCTTCTGCTCTTCACTTTGAGGAAAAACCCAATGGTCAGGGCTTAAGGTGGGCACTTGAGGTATAATTTTAATTCTGTAGCCGGGTATCATCCAGAGCTGCAGTAGTGTGTGGGAGACAGTACCATCACTGCCTTAAATAATTTGCTTCATGCCTTTTCCTGCTAAGTTTGCCAGGCCGTGTCTTGTGATGATAAGATGAGATTTCTTAAATTTGTTTTCTCCTTAATAGGTAAAGATGAATGAATGCCGTTTCTCACTACTTTCTCCTCACTCTTTGTTCACAGATTGCTCTCTCGGGCCAGCTGGGACTGCCAGGGAGGTATTATCCAGGGGATTTCATTGCCCCAGGGTTAGATATGCCCCCCGCCCCTGCAGCATGGCAGCATGGGGCTGTATTGCATATAGCTCCCTCCCAGCAAGTCCCAGTGAGTCACCATCCCCGTTGCTGGGCTGTCTGATGGGTGCAGGCTGCTCTGCCCATGGCTACCCTGGCCATGCAGCTTCTCCATATTCCCACCTTTCCCTTTCCCTGCTTTGCCCCAGACATTCACCCTTCCTTCTTTTTTTAATATATTGTTTCAACTGTGCCATCAGGTAGGTCCTTCATTCATTGCTGCCACTGCAAGTGGTCCCTGCAAAAATAATTACAGTATATTTCTTTTTTCTAGAAATCAAGACCAAAGTGAAATTTTGTGGGGTTTTTTAACTTTACATTTTTAAAATGGAAATGACTGCTGAAAGTAAACACAGCTTGCAATGTACAGACTTATTGGGCCAGCATGAATTTCCTTAATAACCTGGGGTATGCATGTGTGCACGCGTGCGTGTGTGTTTTTTTCCCCCCTTAAACCTTGGAATAAGAGTGCTGTCTCTTTAAATCCTAACTCAAACTTTACTGGCGATTTTACAGAGCCTGGTTTCATTTATAGTGGAGCCAGACTTGCTGTGTGAGAGCCGTCCGCATGCTGGAATTAGTCTTAAGCTCGCTTCTGTGGCGTTGCCAAATTCCATGTTTGTGTTTTATTTAGAATTCTTTTCACGGCCAGTCGAATCTGTTCAGGCACACATAGGCAGTGTTGCGCCCCATGGAGAAAATAAGCAAGTTTGCGTTTTCTTTGGCATAGGCCATGGCCACAAAAGACTGCGGTCTAAAAAAACATTTTTTAAAAGCTATTTTAACCCATAACAGATGTATAAAGTAGGCACACGCATGCCAGCTTCCTTAGTTTTAATTAAAAAATAATTACAGCTTTAATGGGATGCTAGTGACAAATTTGGATGAATGGTGGGTGACATTATCTCAAGGCTTGCCTCAACTTATAAATTAGTGCATTTCTCTTGGCCAGTGGTACAGATGAAATTAAGCGAAGGAGCAGATTACTATTTCTTAAAGTTACATTGAACCAAATGAAAAATCAAATCAAATGAAAAAAACCCAAGGCCCCTTTCTCCCTCTCTCGCTCAGATTCCCGTTTGCATGAGATCACAGAACATGGAGGAAAGGTTATTTTCCCTGTCTGATAAATGATCTGGCCTATGATGAACTGGGCTTAGGTGTGCAAGGTACCTGTCCCTTTTGTAATTTCATATCAGTAGCCACATCGCCAAATTATTGTGATTAATGTCAGCAGGCGCTTCTATTTATAACCACATCTAACTAGCTAACAGAGTACCTCCAAGCCAGGAAATCTTAAATATGAAACCATCCCTACATGCTGCATGTTGCAATGTTTCTCCCTCCATACCTTGGCTAACTGTCTGCCTTTTTTGGCTGTGATGCCAGCCGTGATTCCTCACATCTTTAGGCTATTTTCAATTTGGGGCTTTTAAGGCTCACCAGAACTGGGCTAGGTGCACAGGCTTGCACAGGTAACAACAATTTATATTTATGAAGAAATAAACAAAAGAGTAATAAACATGTAATGAGCTAACCCTAGATGGTATCTCTGCTGTTATTACAGTCAGGTGTATGTGGAGCTGGGGAAGGGAAAGGGAAGGATCAGCATGGGAGGCTGTGGATATCTAAGGATGAGGAGGAGAGGTCTGATGGGTTCACTGAAATAAGTATCTTCCTCCTTCCCATGCAAGCCTCCATCCCCACCCATGGACACCCTGAATAGGTACTGAGAGGAGAGGCAATAGAGCAGCACAGTGTTTCAGGGTGTGCAGCAGAACCACATTTCCTCTGGACCTGCTCCTCCCACACTGGAGCTCTCCGGCAGCAAAGGCAACCCAGTGTGGGATGGGGCTTTCTGGATGGGAGCAGATGATCAGCTTCATGATCTATGACACAGGCAAAGATCATTTTGTGTGTGGACAGCCAAACCCAGCTTGCTGTTCTCAGATGTATTCTTCCATGAAACTTCTCATCTGCTTAACATTTAGCTCCCCTTATAAAAAACCCTGAAATGCTGCTGATACATGTAATCTAGGTGGTGAGAGATCTTCTTCACTTCGTCACTGCCAGTTTTCTGTAACAAACATGTTACATTGTTTCCACAATAAAAAAATAAAAACAATTTTTGGGAAAAAGCAATTGAAGAAAAGATAGAAAAAGAAAGTATCAGGTGTTTTGTGGGTAGCTGCACACCTTTCCCTAAACCAGGGAAAGATTTCTCATGTGATCTGCAGATGTTTTGCTACTAATTTCCACGCAAATGTGGCAGTGTCCCCCACCTTGCTTGCTGAAAGCTGTCTGCTGCTCTGCTTGGTTTGAGCTAGTCTGGACAGTTTTTGCTCCTCAGGGTGATCTTCTTTGTCTCTTGGGGAGGGCAGTTCCTCTCCTTGGTGTGCAGGATGTCCATTCCCTAAAGCTGAATCAAGCCAGACTCTCAAAAGATAGGATTCTTAGGCTTTGTTTAACTGCAGCAAAAGAGAGAGAGAAATTTTCCTTTGTCGATTGAATGGGGATTTCTGTGGTAACATTTCCCTGAGCTTGAATTCCTCACAAGTGAAAATGAAGTTCCAGCATTAAAAACATGAGTCACACGGTGCAGATGAGAGTAATTTTTGCATTCCTGGACTTTTTGGAAGGGAAACATTACATTCATGATAATCCTTTCAATTATACCTTATTGCTGAAATAATCCATGAGGCATTCTGCAGTAGAGCCCTCTACTATTTGGTTACAGTTCAGGCTTTGAAAATAGCACCTGAAAGCTTTTAGACTCCTGTGTGTCAGTGTCTTAATTTTCATGTTGTTGTACACAGGATGGTCCAGTGTCTTTTTTATGTACTGCTTAGGGTTTTTTTTGTTTTGTTTAATAAATAAGACTAATTTGATTTGTTCTGATCTGTCTCAAGTATCTAATTGCTGCTGTAGAGAATGATTAATGTCCAGTTGAAAGGATTCCACATCTATAAATGAGAATTGAAAACAGATGTTAGTTTGATGAACGTGTGCTGCCCATTCCTTGTCTGCACTGGCTCAGAAAGCAGGCTGCTGAGATACCGCTATCTATCAAAAAAGAGATGTTAGATGCCAGATACAGTTCAGAGACACACACCTATCATGAGCTGAGTGAACAGTTAACAAATAATGTATCCCAGGTAGTTTTTTTCTCTGCTTGTGAAATATCTATACACATGACAGTGTTATCCTCAAATTGTCGGAAGTACCTGACAAACTCCAGTTCAGGAGAATGCACTGTGAATTGATTCAAACCAGGACTTTGTCTCTCAGTTTTTACTGAGGGAGTAGTGTTGGTATGTTGTCTAAGGGCAGGTAAGTTCAGGTTCCAGTGCTATCGCATTTGCAGTGCTGATTCTGAAGTCAGTTCAACCCATTGAAAAAAAAAAAAAGAAGCTGATATTGTTCTCTGTTCTATTTGTGGACTGGCTAGGTGCTCAGGCATTTCTGGCAAGCCAGACCAAATGCTTTTCAGAGTTTGCTAGATTGAGTTCACGCAGATCTGCAGAGAACAGACAGTAAAAGGAGAAAAGGACTGGATTGCCTGGGCACAAGATCAGGTATTTTAGCATCCAGCAAACTTTGACGTACACCTGCATACAATAAGTGCAACAGCTTCTTAGATAAAAGCAGGTACAAACAGGATCTTTTCACGTGGGCTCTCCAGTTTAGAAATGCTTGATGCTTTACAGTCCTTTCACAAGTGGTTGCTCTCTTGGCCATTTCCCAGCCAGTGTGTAACCCCAGGTTAGCAGCCAGTGCTTGTCAGAGTGGAGGAGGAGAAATTTTGGCCAAGGGCAGACATTTCTGATAATGGCAGTAGGATTGTCAGTGTTTCAAAAAAAAGAGAGAGCACTTTCTTTTTAAAGCCTCTTTTAAAGATCTTTTCTGTACTTTAAAAGTGCTCACTGGTATTACTGTGAATGAAAGAGAAAAAATAGTTAGCTTACAGATTTAGTGACTTTGATTTTTTTTGTGAAATAGCCTTTGCATTTTTATTTTTTGTTAAATTGCTATTCAGGTAGTGCCTATGACTAGAAAACTATTCACAGATGGACAGATGAAGATGTAAAGACCAATACAAATATTTCTTGCTGTCTATAGATCAGGCTGATGTGGGATGTATGCATGGCAGGAGAGAGAGGGAAAAGGAGAGAGGAGGGGAGATGGAGGATAAAAAGGACAGAGAAAGGATTTGGAGTCATGGAGAGGGACAGGTACTGGCATCCCAGAGCTCTGGCGGTGTCAGCTTCTGTACTTTGCACAGTCATGTCAAGATTACAGAAAAGAAGAGTACTTCCAGTGGAACCTTCTGTTCCCCTGGTACCTGAATAGGATTCTACATTCCCCAGGCAGATGAGAACAGAGAAGAGCCTGGTTTTACATTTAGTTGGCTTTTCCATTTGGGATGTAACTATTAACAACATTTTTTCAAATACAATTATTTCTTAAAATCCTCGGGTTTTGTTTCATAGACAGTACTGAACTGAGCAGCAAGACTTTTTCAGTTAAAGTAACTACATTTTACTGGGGTTAAACCTCACCTTTTGGATTGTTTCTGATGATTTTTCCTGACCTATATCTACCTGCCTGTGCTATAAAGTCAACAGTTCCCAACTGATATACCTCACAAAGTGACTGCAAATCTGAAAGTGGACTAAAGTAAAATAAATGGTAGCTCTTTCCCTATCAGGTCACACTTTCAAGTTATTAAAAAACAAAACCTGCTTTATGTCTTCCTTTACTTCTCTTTTGTTTTCCACTCTCTTCTTAGTTTTCCTTTCTTATAAGGAAAAAATGTAGTTGGTGCAAATATGACTATCCTAACTTTGGTGGGTCATGTGGCTGATATCATTACTGGTCAGTCTGTAGTGCATGGTAAACTTCACTTATGTGGAGAAAAGCCAGGACTGAAGTCAGGAGTTGTCACACCTTATAGTACAGTCATCAAAATATGTTGCAGTTTCTCTTGGTGTAGTCTCCTGACTAGTTGTTCCTACATCCTTACATAGGTTAGGAGAAAACATGTAAAGAAAGCTGTCCTTTGTAACGTGGTGGCTTTCCTCATTGTAATGAACTCAGCCTGCTGAATGAGCTCCAAATGTGTAATTTTTACAGGACAAGGCTTGTCTGAAGAATTTTATTGTTTCTGGAAGTGGTCACTTGAGCAAGTACATAGGTACTGTGAGTCACTATTGGCTTGCTCTGGCTGCTTCTTAGCAGGTTTTCCTATGCATAAAGGTGTGCCTGGCCCTAAGCAAATTGTGGAACTCCCTTGTGTTGGCAGTGGGATGGTGCAAGGGGGTTGGGAACTTCATGTGGAGCACAGAGCTCAACACATATCTGTATGGGCAGGTACTCTGTTGCCCTTACACAACTGAGGGCATGGCTGTAAGTTTTAATCATGCATCTAAAATCAAAGGAGAACACGGTACAGGGAGTGTTCCTTGGAAAAGGCAGGTTTAGGAGACCAGCAACAGGTTGTCTTTACAGGTGGGAGAATATAAAGCTTACTTCTTCAGGGGTCCCCAGTGGTATAAATGAAAGGACCCTGTATGTGGCTAAAAAAGAAAAATCCAGGTTGAAAAATATTGTGGGTGGATTTGAAAATTTGATGTATGCTTTTATTGCTATCTGGTGAAAAGTATTGATAAAAGAAGGAGATACTTGTATTGCATGTCCTATTCCCAACAGTTTGGGAAATAAAAATCCAAGCCTTTGTTGACTTTTCCTTTTGGTCTTGGAAAAGTCCATTAATTTCTCCATGGAAAGTTTCCCACCAATTCAGTAAGGAATTCCAACTCTTCACTCTCTGGTGGGAGTATTATGAGGATAAAGATGTGGAAATTTCTGAGGTGCTCAAATACTAAAATAATAAAAAGCTCTGGAAGTATATAAAATGAATGAGAATAATATAGGCTAAGTTTTGAAGAATTGCTCATCCCAGGATGATCCCATTGGATGTGATGGAAATGAGGGACATTGGTGGTGATTGATGTTTGTCCAACTGTTACTGTGTTTAAAATACTCAGAAGTGTATAAGAGGTACTGCTGTTACTCCTCTCTGTGAAAACGGTGCATCAAATTGTGCTTTCAGGTACAGCAGCTCAAGACCATTGCAAATTAAGCCATTGGAAATCAATGGGGTTGCACATTTGTAACTGAAATCAGAATTTGGCTTGGCCTTGTGTGTGAATTCTTGCATCTAAACCTGGAAGAAATGGCTTTTTTATTACGGCAGTGCTCAAAGAGACCCCAGGAAAGTAAGGTGTAAATATTAGAGGCTGCCAACAGCTAGTGGCAGTTTCGGCCTAATAAACTGGAAGTAAATAACTTGGTGATTAGCTGGAATTGGCAGGCCACTTAAACACAGCACTGACTGGATACGTGGTTTTCCCTATTCACACCTTAATACTATATAACAGCATGGATAGATGCCTGGAAGATACATGAGCCTCAGCAGAACTTGTTCTGAGTCTACCTTGACACTTCTATTTGTGAATAATCTTATGATAACAACAGCAACAATATGTACTTAGCTAGAACCTTTCATCCCAAGGACCTCAGAGCACTTCTAATTTGAAGAGTGAGCAAACAATAAACAATAAGATTTGAGTCTTTCCAGCAAGCATAGTTTTGCAGCTCAAAATGAGGAAGCTGAATGAGGAAGCCAATGTAAATTGGGGTTTCTTGCTGCTGCCCTCATCACCGAGTTCTTCTGTGAACCTGGATAACTCCCTTTCCCTCAGTGTGTCCCTGTGGTGGGGACATGTGAGGCTTAATCTCAGGCAAGCAGGTGTGTGGATGGAGCAAACAGTGCAAGAACCTAAGCAGAATTATTGTGAATAGACTTGTATGACCAGAGAAATTCAACCCTTTGAGATCCACTCTAGGAAGAAATATGATCAAGTAGCAAGGGAACAAATGAACTCATTCAGGGCAGGACATAGACAAAGTCCATGGGAGTTATCAGAAAAATCAATTACTATTGATTCAGTGAGCATTAGATCAGGCTTCTTGCTCCCTGACTGCCATTAAGTTGTATTTCAGGAGACAACAGGGTATTTTGGCAAGGGTAGTAAGAGAAAATTGTCACAGTCCACTCATTTTTGCCATTGCCATGCTCCTGTCTCACTTCTCTCTCTTCTTTTGTCTGTGTACTGTAAGTAGCAAGAGAATATTTTGGTTCAGTTGTCATTTGCTGCCTTTCTGAATCCCAATTTAAGCTCTAATACACAGGCTTGCTTTAACATTTTGTGGTTCCTCTGGATGACTTTACCTTTTCCTTTGCAATGAGGTTCCTGCTGCAAGGAGGAATTCCCCTCTCCTATGTAATAAAATGACCAGACTGGGCTGGCATTGTGTTCCCAAGTATAAAAGGATATAAAATACTCAAAAAGTGCCAGGCTCCCTGACAGAATTAATACTTCACAGTATTGTGTCATTCCTGCAGCCTCTGGTTTTCAGTTACCCATCCCTCTTCGTCATTTCATTAGTCATTATTTTTGACAATGGGTGTAGTGATGTGGTTTGATTGGAAAGCACCAGGGTACAGTGTCCAGGTTTGTTACTTATGAATAGTGGCCCTCATGTTGACATGTAGATTACTAAGAATTTAAGCTGTGTAGGGGTCAGAGAGTGTATTGTTTCTTGCCTCCTCTGCTCTTTGAAGTGTAGTCTTGTGGTTTAGAAAGGGCGCGATAATCCTTAAAAATGCTGCAACTTGCCCGAGATTGCATAGCATAGTTCATCCTTGTGGTTTCTCCTAATCAGCCTTCGCAGGTGAGTATGACCATTTTACAGGCAGGAAAAAAAAGGGCTTGGACGCAGACTTGGTTAGCAAGTTCCTGGCCTCTAGAAATCTGGTCTGGTCATGTCGCTACATGAACAACAGGCATAAAATGAATACAGAGTTGAAAGTGATTTGCTTTGGGTTTGGATTAGGCCCCTAATCCAGGTCAGCAGTTATCAAATTTGGTTGCAGAAGATAAGAGGGTTCTGGCCCAAGGTAGTCAGAATTAAAATGCTTGACAAAAGCACATCTAAAATTCCTACTTAGGAGGGCTAAAAGTTATGCATGGAGATACTGAAGCACTTCTAATCAAATCATAGGATCTGCTTGGCTTTTAACTTTTACTGTAACTAAGAACATGCAAAATAAATTAAAAAAAAAAAAAAAGAGGGGAAAGACGTAAATACAACAAATTTTATTTTTTTGAGATTAAGTACTTGATACCTGGAGCCTGCTAGGAAAGCAAGCCAGGGTTGGCTCTACAGCGTGAATCTTCAGGTTTTGAAGAAGCCAAGAGTCCAGAATGGCTGCTTTATGTGAGATTTCTTTCTTCAAGCTCTTGGGTGAAAGGCAGAGCTGTATGAAGATAGGTGTGCATGGTATTTTGCAAGCAGACATGAGCTTGTTCTGCCCATGCTTCAAGCCAACTGGACACAAGCCAGCCCTGCATCGGAAGCTGTACATCTGCCTGAATGAGGATGTTGAGCCCCAGCCCCATCTCTCTGCAGGGCTTGTCAGCTTGGGTTTGGGGTTGTACTAACCGCAGCTACATGTCCTCTGCATTGGTGCTGGCTTGTGTCTGGCCAGGTTGGAGTGCAGGCAGGGTGAGCCTTTGTCAGCTTGCCAGATACTGTGTAGGCATACCCTTCCTAGGTAGCAGTTTCTCAGGCACTTAATTTTTGTTGAAGTCAGCATGAGCAAATGTTAGTCATCTTGAGTAGCGGTTGCCAAAGGAGGTCCTTTGTGTAACGCATAGAGTTAGCAATCTAGGCATTGACTTTGCATTACTAATGTTTGATCTGCTTTCTCCCAGGCCTTTCCACTCCCTTGGTCACTGTCAATCCCCTTTCCTGATAGCTGCTCCAGCCCATATTACATCTGACTGCAGTGATACAGTTGTCAGCCCTGCAGAGGTCTCTAGACTTTATCATTACCCTCCCTTAGGGAATGTAGTTTGCCACCAACCCTGAGAGTTTGGTTTGGAGTCTCTTGAAATGGTTGAGATCTCGATAGTGCATTATGGTGATATTTCCCTTTCTCTTTACCTTGAAGAAGGGAGTGGCATTTCAGCCATAAGAGAACAAGTAACTATGGCAGGCTGGTGTTTCTTCCCTAGGGAGTATAATGAAAGTTTCACCCTAGAGAGCACAGAGTATGCTTCACAGAGTAAAATAAAAAAGAGTAAAAAAGAAGTTGGCATTGCCTCGTGTTTCCAAGTTGTCTGAGCTTTGATTGATTTCTGTAATTCAAGGAATTGTAGAAACATATTTTATTGTCTGTTACTAATGCACTGGTATTCCTTCCTACTTGGCTTCTAAATGAACTAGTTGAACTTCATAGTGATATAAAAGCTTGAAATTGCCCAGAAAAATTAATCTTACTTCACTTTTTCAGGTGCTAGAACTGGTGTTCTGAAAAAAACTCTACATGATCTAGGTGTGAAACTATAGTCTATTCAACCCACTAGAAACTTCGTGGTGACTTCTGTCAGGTTTCTTGTAAGGATTTGCATCCTAAGAATTGACAAGAATAACAAATATTCATGTTCCATCAAGTGCTATGGTTTCAAATTGTGTTTTACTTCTTACTGGAATGAAACCCAAATGTAAAGATTTCTGAGAAATGGAATTTCATTTTCAGTTTTTTAGGCAAAACCATGATATTTTGGTTCAAACCTAGTGGCTTTTGGGTCAGTATTGGTGTTGTTTCAGCATCTTTCTCCCAGATTATTTGCAATCTGACAAAAGGAGTTGAATATGAGTCTCATGACTACTAGGGCAGGTCCCTGACCATTAGGCAACTCTTTCTCTTGCATAGTCTTTCCAATGAAACTTCACTGAAACTCAGCTCATAACACAGGTCATCTTAGCTGTCAAGAATCTTTGGTAAAAGTGTTCTGAGCGGCTCTAGCCCATGGTCTTTAAACTTGTTTGAACTTCAGCCATGTAAGTAAAATCTGTAAGATTGGATTTGTGGTGTCCTGTGAAAAGGAATAGGCTTTATAGATTGACTACCTTGCTTGGCTGGTACAGTTATCTTCCAATAACTTTTTAGTGTGATAGACACAAGAAGAGTCTTCCATTAGTCTTTTCCATGCCCTGTGTATCACAGCTAAATTCCAAATAGGACCCGAAATTCCAGACATGGGTCACTGAGCCCTGGGGTGACCTGGGAGGAAAGCAGTGGAAACCTATCTTGTAGACTGGATACACTTCACAGTTGGAGAGATGTAACCTAATTTGTCAGCTATCACAAAACACTCACTTCATTTCTGTTGCTACAGTTTTGGCTAGAACTGTTCAAGCCCTGCAGGGTTCAGTTCACAAGGTTATATGTGAACTGAACCCTGCTCTCAGGTTGAGAAAGGGTGGGTGGAGAATCAAACCTTTCAAGTTTGCTTAGAGGGATGAGTCTGAGAAATTCACACCTTCCGAACTCCTCATCCTCTTCCTCTACTCACATGTGCACTGAGATGTTTAGTGCTCTTTAGTCAGGACTTCATAGTGATCCTGGTAGTACTTTCTCTTTGTGTTTCTGGCTTTCTCTGCTGAGTCACCCAGATTGCCATACTGTGCTTTCCTCTCCTTTGGGGCTCTAGGTGCTGCCACTAATTAGCTCTTGCATTAGTATAAGGTGCATTCAGGATCTGCCCTGCACTGTAGGTTGCCTCGTTGCAGGTTGATCTCTTGGTAATTCACATGTGGAATCTGTCCTCTGCCCAAATTCATGAGAAGTGTGGTTTATAATTTGTAGGAAATATGATTGGCATACAGTTCCACTCCAGCACTGATGCAATATTGTGGCTTTTTAAGGCTATTTGCAGCAGGATCTACATCTAAAAAATCCCAACCCTAAATATGGTAGGCAAAATCATATTTATGTTCCACTGACTTGATGTGGCATGTGCAGTGACTTGGTGGCATTTTTAATTGGCAATTGTGTCCCTATCAGTGTTTCCTGCTCAAACATTCATATTAATCCCAACTCCATTTCAATGTGTTGGCCATATTCTGTTCCTGCTTAGACCCAGTTGATTGCTAGGAATTAAATACTTGTAGTGGCAAAATGTATTAAAGGAAAACCAGGATTTTGTGTACACTCCCAGTTACCTTAATGAGTATATGTATTTTCACTTTGGCTGTAGAGACATTTTAATGTGGCTTCTCAACTTGCCACAAAGTAACTCCCTTTCTTGCTACTTCCCATAGGTGTCCTAAGAAGGAATAATCCAAGTTTGTGAGTGATTTAGCTGCACGGTCCACTTCGCTTTACTCACAATGACAGTATCATTTCTCTGTGTGAGTGCGGTACAGAACGTGTGGCTTTGAACATGTGGATTTTGGTGGAAGACAAACAGATTCCCTCTTCGCTTGATGCTAAAATAGCAATAGCACTGGACAGTCAAAATATTTCAGTCTCTCATTCTAACTGTATCTGAGTGTGCCTGTGTTTCATGTCCTATTATCATTGCAGGAAAGAATCCCCCATCCTTGATAGCTTTTTTTTGGTGCTTTTTGAAAACACGAGAGTGAAGAAGTAAGGGGGAGCTCTTCCACAACAAATATCACTGCATGCTCAGAGATCTTTTGGAAACAACCCTTTTTTTTTTAGGAAATTTATCTTACAACAGTCCTTATTGCTAAATATTCATTGTTATAAAGGGATGTTAAATAATTAAGTCCATGGAAGGGGCAACATCAACAAATGCTGGAATATATTTAAATAATGAAGAACATCTTTAATTTGTATATGTAAAATAATTGTGGGCTGATGGCAGGTTAAGCATTCATATTTATTAAAATGTATTTGCCTCTCCTTTAGAGGAAAAAGGTTGTCATTTCCTATACTCTCCCTCAGCCTGAGCCACTTCAAGGCTTCCTTCTCTTCAGTCAAAAAGAATCAATTATGCGTTGCAGTTACTTTCCCCCAAAATACTTTGATTGCCTCATTTTGTTTTAGCTGAGAGCACTCCAGTTATCCGTCTTTATACAGGAGGGAAGAGGGATGTAGAAATTACTCAGTTTGTAACCAAATAACCTGGCCTTTATTGCAGATTCCTAGTGATTCAGAATATTGACAGCAATCAGGAGTTTCAGGCTGTTGAAACTTCCCCTCTAATTGAACTGGGAAAGGTAAACCAGTTTCAGTGCTCCGCATGCTGTAATTGCAATAATTTAATTTAGCTATTTAACCTGTAATTCAGTGGTATTTATTAAAGAGCATAGGAGAAAATGAGGCCATTAGGAGCCAGAGATGAATACATTGAAATGAAAATGAACACTTCTAACTGCTAGTTGACCTTCGTTTTGTAGCAGTTTTTATTAGGCTGGTCACGGTAATTACTGGGACGTGAATCATGGAGAAAAGTGAATAATTCTGTAATGAACATTTTTATTCATTATCTCACATTTTCAGGAACCAGAAAAGTATCATGTAAAAGTATCACCAGTGTTCTCCTTTTGTTTGGTTTTTTTTTGACAAATAATGGTTTGTGGACAATAGCCCAGTGCAGAACATCACTCCACTGTGAGAATTCATGTCATACTGAATTGATGGAGCCCCGGTGCTCCATGTGCAGCTTGCAGGGCTGTGGGGCGCCCAGGGAGACCTAGCGGTTTGTAAATCAAACAGGAATTATAATAGTAGACACAGGACATGCTGGTCACCTGTGTTTAAATAGGATGGCACATTTTGGGACAAAAGCTGAGATATTAAAATTTTCCAGTGATTTGTGCTGGATTATCTGGGCTCAAGTCCTTTCACCCTGGCCCCTGGCAAGAGGCAGTTAGTTTGGGAATAGGTCTACCTGACCATCAGTGAGGTGTTCTGGGAAGCAAAGTCAGCATTTGTGGAGGCTTCCTAATGGCTTTTGAAAGGCAAGAGTGAGGCCTTTTCAAACATCACTGTGCAAGCAGTGGAGCATCCTCCATTCCTCTCCTGCTTCGGCTCACACTGGCATTTCCAATGCCAGCCTAGCTCTGGAGAGCACAAGCCGCTTTCCCAGGGTTTAGTTCAGAGGAGAAAGGGTGGAAGGAGAGCAGGAGTGGGTGGATTTGTGGCTCTGCCTCTTGCATGGCTGCTCTGGGACTGCTGCCTCTCTGAGGAGCAGAGGAAGGGATCGGCACCCTGCGAGGAGGTGGGAGCCCACGCACTGCCCTGCACCAGTGCCTGTGCACTGTGTAGCACAGTCTGCTGGGTGTCCTGCCACCACAACCCTTCTGGCCACGTTGTTTCATTAAATCTGCTCCTTTGCTGCAGCAAATTGTTCAGCGTTAGCATCTCAGCAAGGAGGAGAACGGGCAGAGTTTTGGCAGTTGTGCTATGATTGATACTCTGTTCGCTGCTCTTGAACACTCTGATCGTTCTTTTTACCACTCTTGTTTTCTTACTAGTGTTATTAAACCAGCCAGACTCTACAGGGACCTGGCCTCCTGCGCTCCCATAGTTCACAAGATCTGGAGGGGTTTTTCTGGTTTTTTTTGATACTTTTTTGAAAGACTTTTTGTCTTTGTTAATTACTGCCCAATACAATGAGAAGTTAAGTTCAGTGAGAGCAGTGCAGTGAGGAGGGTAACTCCCCAAATCCCTCCAGCATATCTGCACTATTTACTGCCACAGTAATTCTAACATGGATGAAGATGGTGAATTTATTGATAGTAATTATTCTCCCTGAAGAGGATGCTAATAGTTCCAGGTTCAAAGCTCTACATGCTGGAGATGGTCTTTGCTAGGCATTCTTTTCTCTACTTAAAAGTGGCCAATAAATTTACACTAAGCAGCAGTGATGAAAAACTGCAGTTGCACTAACCTCTTAATTTCCCAAAGTCTGTGTTTTCTTACTTGAAGTTCTTTGGTTTTCAGTCTGACTTTGAAAAGGAACATAGGTCTCATTTAGCTTTAGAGTGTCCCAGTGTTGCACATTCCCAAGATAGTTTTCCTAATTTCCTTCACTGTCTTCACTTTGAGGCACATCACAGTCCCTCTGGCAAATCTCTCACTGGGACTGACATAGACTTGAGACTGGATATTCAAATGGCGGAGGCTATATTCTGTGGGTTTAAGGTGGTAAGAAACAAATGGACTTGTAAGTGCTAAGGTATGAATACTTTCAACATTCACCTAGAGTCAGAAATTGGACATAAAAACTGAGATTGGAAGAGTGTACTTATGGAGAGGCACCAAAGAGCTGGGCTGAAGAAAGGGAATATGATATTTTCCAGTTGACTGGTTTTCCTGCTGTATCCCCTTACCTGCAAGCTACCTCTCACTATACAGCCTAGAATCCCACCCTGGTAAAGATGCCACTGTTTACACCAGTTTTCTCTACCTGATACTGATTTAACCTCTACCTCACCAAAGAGTCTAACCTGAATGCTTGCTGTGGATTGGAAAGTATTTAACCCCGCTTTGGAATTTGGCAATTTGGCAGTGTGATCTCTGGGTGGCTTGCCAAGTCTTTTGTGGGGGATTTAGTTACCTATGACTAGTTTTCTTTAGAATACTGCCACATTCTTCTGGGCCCCTGTTGCTAAATGGAGATGTACAAATACATGTCTGACCACCCTCATTCAGTGATTAGCCAGAAAACTTAATCTTGGGTCAACCTAATAAGATCGAGTTTTATTGTTAATGGTTTTCATCTACAGTGACTAGTTAGCAGTTACGGATGATGTGTGGATGCTGACTCGGTATTGCCAGGATACTGAAGGATTTGAGAAGGCTTAATACCACTCAGAGTTTAAAAACAATTAGCAGATTCTGGGCTGCATTTCTTTTAAAGACATTTCTTTACCTTGTTTATTCAAATGAATAGAACTGAATGTCCTTACTGTAGTAATTTTCTCGGCAATGCAAGAGTTAGAAATCCTTGCTGTACATTTTTTCTACATCTACATCAAAGATGCTGCAGTGGTGAGAGTTACAGATATACCTGTACAAATAGATACACACTCAACATATTCCTTTTATATTTGATATGTATTTTATACACATACATGTATCCTCACGTATATGTGGGTAAGCAATAAACAATTTTGCCATTTATTTTTTGTTTGGAAGCAAATGCCAGCCTGTGATAATGATACAGTTTTTCTAGCATAGGATCTTTTTAAGCCATAGACTCTGCCACTAGGGACTGTACTATGAGATAATTGACCTCCACGTGAGTTATATGGGCCGAGTCTAAAGCAAGGGCGCATGTGGTAGCATCAAAATCTATTATCTCACAATCCATCCCCCAGTAGAAAGGGCTACTGCAGTTGAATAGACCCATGAAAAAAATTTAGATATTTTAAAATGTTTTCAGGTACTTAATTTTTATAAATAACGTTATTGCATTATGCAAAGAAAAATGATGGTGGATTAAACTGTGTTAAGTATACCTATGCATGGACTCTGTAAGAGCACTCACTAGCTGGGGATGAAATCTCATCGGAGTATCTCCATCTCAGTGATGGAGTATCACCAAGGCTGTATTAACTGAGCTGCCTCTATTGCTGCCATGCAGGTGACTGTCAAGTAGATACATCTTCATTTCCTCTGTGGTCGTCATCCTCTTGCATGTGTCAGGGAGCAGCAGAAGTAATGGACAGAGCTGCTAAGCTCCAAGGACAAAATTCTACCTCTGCCAACTCTTGCAAACCCTTGCCAGGGTAAAACTATTTGGAGAGAGCAAAAGTATTTAACTCAGGATTGGCATCTCCAGTCAGAGCCTGATCACCCAAATGATCATAGCTAAACTATCATGTACTGGAACTTTGAAACTCTTAAATTGCCCAGTTGCTTGGTTACAGGATCATTTGTCATCTATTCTGGTAGCAGGGTGAGAGGTGAGGGAACTGGAGGGAAGGGGGGAGAAGATTACATGTGCTGTTGAAAATGCAATGAGCACATTCAATCATATCTAATTCCCATTTATATTACTGTGGACATCCCTACTGCCCAGCTGCCCTCTCAAAGACTCAGAACTATGGGATTTTTTGATGCATGAATGAAGACTGGGAAGAGGGCCAGCATGCTGTTCATAGGGTTCTTCATCATTTATTACCTTCTAGTTTTAATTGTTTTCCTGCTTCTCTTGAGATATTTATCTAGGAGGAATTGTTCTATGCAATGCAGACACGCGAGGTGGCAACTGAAGATTGCTTGTTAGCTCAGTGCACTGCACAGTAGATGGATCTTAATAAAATAGACTATTTACATTAATAGAAGAGGCCCATTTGTAAACCTTTTATTACTTAAGTGCACGTTTGACTCCTGTTTGTCCATTATAGAGGTGTGGGTTATATAATAATCACCACATAACTGCATTGTCTGTATCCTTATAGTAATGAAAATCAGATCTCTCCGTATGCCACTCTGTTGCACCCTATTGTGTCTGCAGGGCTACATTAATCTCTCTTTAAAGGCTCTGGTAGATTTACGATAGGGCAAAATTTGGTCTGCTTAGTTTCTGACTGGTACTTCAGCAGTGGAAAAATTAAACAGAAGCCACCAGAAAAGAGCGTGATGTTAGGAGATGAAACAAAGGGGAAGTTGGCTAAAAAGGGAAGGATAATTAGTGAGGAGAAGATAGGAATGGGGTGAGTGGGTCAGAATGAGATTTCAAGGGAGGAATTCATATCTCCAGTTCCCTGTAGCTTCAGTGGAGCTTCATGGTCCTTTTCCATGGGCAGCTTTCAGATGTTACCCTCACTGCCGTTTGGATGCCCTTGTAAGATCCTGGTGGCTTTGTCGCAGGCAGTACCTCTGGGTACCTTTCATGGTCCCCATGATGCTTCCCAGCCCTGCTCCATCCTGCTGAAATTGTGCATGTCATGGCCACAGCCTTTCCTCCTTGCAGAGCTGCTGATGGCTGTGAGGGGGACAGCACGTGGCTGAGGTGCAGAGGAACTTGGTCTGTGTTTGGTCAGCCTCCGTCTCCAAAACCTGACACAAACATATTGGTGAATCCAGGGGAGGGAGAACTGGCAGTGTGGAGCTGTGAGAAATACAGCTCCAGCTTTCACTATTCGTGCTTTGTGTTTTCAGAGCACCCCACACTGTGCAGGAGATGTGACAAATCCCTCCAAGGAAAGTCAGGCCCACAGGCTGAAGCAGGATTGACCACTTTGATTTAAGTCCTCTTTGATTTGAAGAATAAAAAGGTGAAAGTTCCTTTTCATGCTTTGAGGGCTAGAGAATTAGGGGAGCTTTCATGCCTCTGTCCCATTTTAGTCTTCAGGAAGGCAAGGTTTATACGTTATTCCAATTTCTTTTTTTCAAACACAAGAGTGCAGTTGAGAACAATTGTGTGTGCTTTAGGGCTTGGAAAAATTGAAGGCCACTAAATGTAGGGGATTTCCTAGGTGGAGAAATTGACTTTAGAAACAGACATTTTTGAATTGATACCTAAAAAATTATTTTATTATTTCTTCCAACACTTCAATGACCTTGAGTGTTTGTCTCACCTCTTGGAGGAGTGGACAGGGTGGCTTGTTTTGTCATCGTGAAAGTTCATGTTATTTACTGAAGCAGTCAGGACTTCTCTGTTTGTCTGGTACATAACATTCACTGTTAGTTAATTGGGAGAGTATTTGTTGACTTTGATGGGTCTGCTGAGCAGAGTCCATGTTGCCAAGTTCAGTAGACAAAGCATGTACACCAGATTTATCCATTCCTCATCCATCTTGATAAAGGGATAAATATTGACTCAAGTGTTATGTCTTGTTTCCCTCCCATCCCCCCTCCCAGCAAAACCCAAAGAACGTATTTTATGGATAGAGCCAAATGACCAACCTTACATAAAAATACCTTGTGCTTGTAGATATGAAATCAAATCAATTAGTTTGAGTAACAGGTCATCTCACCTGAGACAGCAAAGATGATTAGGTCTAAAAAGATGATAATATGTAATTTATAAATATATTTGTATTTCTTAATGAGTTATGAAAAAAAGCTTTTACCATCATATATTTTTAATTGTATAATGAGTGTTAAAGTATGTGACTTAGCTTGATTTAAAAATACAAAAGAGCTCAACTACCCTAATAATAAATCTGTAGGTGTGTGTTGGGAAAGAGATGCAGTTCGCGTGACTGATGAGATATTAACAGTTTTGACCTGATCTCTCGGTGACTGGTACTGATAACACTCATTTCTGGAGTGCACTGAGGCTCCCATACGGCGCAGCCTCTACTGAGGCTGGAGCGAGTGTGCAGCTCACACTGAGTCTGGTGTTTCTAAGCGGGGTACTTGAAGCAACCCAATCTGTTTTCGTGAATCATGGCTGTAAATTTAAAAGGCAGAAAGCACCTGTTTCATAATGCTGCCCTGACTCTGGCAATGCGACATTCTTTTTGTTGTGTACTCTCAAGTGCTCCTCCTTGTCTGAGATGGCACTGGCTTGGGACTTCTCTTAAGGATTTGCTGACCTCAGAGTTAGGAAACATTTTCCAGATAATCGGCCTGCACTGTCACTGGCCCAGTTAAATCCCATTGCTTCTTGTTATACCCCAGTGGGATGCCCCAAACAATTCCTTGGCATCCTCACTATCTGTCCCCTGTCAGACACTCCTGGATGCTTATCTGGAGTCTCCCACCAAATTCTGTCGATAAATCAGTCTGATTGCTCTCTGCTCTGTGCCTTCATGCTGCTTTGCATCCCATATCCTTCAATTGCAGTTTTTTGTAAATCTGGTGTGCCATGATGTTTTGGTTAGAAAATAATTTCTTTTTAGAGTTAAGCATCTGCCTGAGATTGATAAAGGCAAAACAGTCCAGACTGAAGGTTGCCAATTAATCCCTCCATCATCCAGCTTCGTTTGCCAGTCTCAGGGGTCATAGAGGAAGGAAGGCTCTTGATCACTGCTTGATCCACAGACAATGACACAGAGCTGTGGAAAATACCCTTACTTCTCAATTTGTACACTTCAGCCAGCCTTTGTTATGCACATGGACCAAATTCAGTCCTCAGTTTCACTATTCCAGGATGTTCCTGAAGTCAGAATCTGATCCACAACAAAACTAAATGGGAAACTATTTTTCTACAGAACAGTGACCCAAGACTGTGTAGAATTCTGTGCATTTTGCTAATTGGAGGGTGTTGTCAAATTGGAGGCAATGCAGAGAACAACAAAAGAGATTACAATGTTGGCAGAATAATTTCATAGGGAAAGATGAAAAGAAATAAAAATATATGAGCAAGTTAAATGGGGAGCAGGTAGAGGGAATATGATTCAAGTAACAAGGAATATTGGGGGTGATCCAGCAGTGTGACACCCCCTCCAGGCCCTATTTCCAGAAGGTTTGGAGTGAGGTTATGAAGTCTATGAAGCCAATGAGGCTTCAGTATCAGCTTGATCCTATGCACCAAGTGCATTTTCAGAATGAGAGTTACAGCCATGAATAATAGGTAAACTGAACTATGTGTGAAATGAGTATTAGAAAAAAATTCAAGACCATGACTGATTTTCAGGTTGTAGAGTGTTCTTAAGAGGTGGAAAAATGCCAAGTCTCAGTAAAGTACTTATAAACCCATCTCCTAGCATTTGGCGAATACATCTCCTTTGTCTGAGGCATTTAAAACTAGATTAGATGTTAAACCTGGACTAGGAACCAAACAAGAAACTATTCAGTTGATCAGAAATCAAGAGCAAACAAACTAAAGGAAGAGTGGTTTGGGAAGGAGCTGCCACGTCTGACTTGTGCTCAGTCCCGAAGTGTTAGTTAGGAGTTGGTCTCCTGTGGAATTGGTAAGGATTTGGCTGAAGTAAGAATTGTGTAAAAGCAGAGTGTGATTTTGCTGTCCATATCGCTAGGGATATGGACATTGTGTTTTGCGGTGTTCTGCTGCCCTGACAGACTCAGGCTGCACTTGGCAGGCAAGTGTCCCTGTTAAATGCTCTGTCAGTCAGGCAGCAGACCTAAAGCCAACGTAGTTTTTTTACTCACACCAAACAGAGGTAGCAAAAGTAACAAATGGGTTCAGAAAAGGACTAGGCAAAATCAGGAAGATTCGGTGGGTGGTTAATAAAAATGCTAATCTAGTGTGGATCAACCCCTGGCGCTGAAAGACTCTAAATCATGGATTGCTGGGAGCTGGGAGGTCTCGTTAGGGTCTAGTTGTGAACATTTTTTCTACCTTGATTCACACGCTCTTGCCTTAAGCTTCTATTGGTGGTCGTGGCTTAAAATGGAGTCCTGCTTATGGGCATGACCCAGAGGTTTTATATTCTTATAAGAACAAGAGCAGTAGTGTCTGGCTGATGGGATATCACAGATTTCACTCAGTCTTGAGAGAGACCTTGAGGTTCCAGCTCAGGATGCCATAATTTCTCTTACAGGCTTCCTGTATGAAGCTAATGTAGCATTTGCATCTGGCCTGAACACCCTCTTCCACTAGTTTAACTAAAGGGTTATTTCAGACAGATAATCCAGAGTACTTCAGGGTTTAGATTGTTTTAGCTGGTTGCCACCCCAGTTTAATTAACCTGTTTTAGCATGCCTATATAAATGTAGAGTGAGAAATTTCCTGATGTAGCCAGTTTTAAGCTGACAGAAATAGAGGCTACACTGGGGTTTGCACTGGTTAAAGTGAGTCCTTTTGATTAAACTGGTGCCAAATTCTGTGTGGACAAATCCTCATATTGTAATAAACCCACACATCCTCCCTTTCCTCTGACAATCATATCAGGCTGGTGAGTCCTATGGACCCAATCTAATAGAAATGAAATTTTTACCATGCAAATCTTATTACCTAAAGTGCCAATGAAACTAATGGGATTTCAGATAGTAAAAAATATTCTGTATGTGATACATAGTTTGGAATATAAATTCATTGGGAGTTGCATGTAAGGAAAGGGAGCTGTTACTGCATATGGTCCTTTGTGACTTTGGAGGACCTGTTCCTCCCGACACCCCTCAGCCCCCCCTTGATTTCAGTGGGACCAAAATGATGTTTAATGTCTTGCTAAAAACACTGAGCTCCTTGCAGAATTTGGTTTTCAAAATACACAGATAAGTGTCTGTTTGTTTTATAATTCATTTGAGGAAGGGGAATAGAAATAAAAAATATCCCAAACATTCCACCATTCCACTCCAAGGACAGACACCTAGAGGAATACATATTTTTCCAAAGGGAACCATTTTTGCTGTGGAGGTTAGTTGAATGGGTCAGGAACACAGGGAACATTTAGAACATATTTTGACAACCCCTGGATAAAAAAAAAAAAAAAAGGCAGAATCTATTTAGATAACATTTTAATTTACACCACCCCCCAATATACACACACATATATATGGTGTGTGTTACATATATGCTACTGTCCTTGGGCTGCCAGCGTGCCTGGCAACTCTCAGGCTGAGAACAGTGTCAGCAAATAGATCCAAAGTTAATAACTGAAGTGCTGCAGACACTACAACCTTTAAAACTACCTCCTATGGTTCTTATATGTTGTGATAACACAGCACAACTTGCAGAGGGTCGACACCCCTTGTCATTGCTTGGGCAGGGTTCCTACTGACTTTCCTGGGAGCTTAGTTTTTGTGTACATTCAGGCCTAAAATAATTAGAAGTAACATCTTTTTAGTAACCTACAGTGTTGTGCCATTTCGATGGTGATGCTGATTATTTGGTGTCGTGGGTTAACCCCAGCTGGCAACTAAGTCACTTGCTTACGGGCTTACGTGAGAGAATCGGAAGGGTAGAAGTGAGAAAACTTGTGGGCTGAGATAAGAACAGTTTAATAGCTGAAATGAAATAAAATTATAATAATTGTAATGAAAAGAAAAATAACAAAAAGAGAAAGAAACAAAACCCAAGTAAAATAAGTGATTCAAAATAAAAACAATTGTTCACCACCAATAGACTGATGCCCAGCCTGCTCCTGAGCATCAGTCCCCCCAGCCAGCTTTCCCTCTAGTTTATACGCTGAGCATGATGTCATATGGTATGGCCATTTAGGGTCAGCTGTCCAGGCTGTGTCCCCTCTCAGCTCCTTGTGCTCCCCAAGACTGCTCACTGGCTGAGAAACTGAAAAGTGCTTGACTTGGTGTGAGCGCTGCTCAGGAACAACTAAAACATCAGTGTATCAACATTATTCTCATCCTAAACTCAAAACACATCACTATAGCGGCTACTAGGAAGAAAATGAACTCAGCTGAAACCAGGACAAAGATTGCAAAGATGCAATGAACGATACCCTTATTTTTGTATTTATTTTAATGAAACACACAGAAAAGGCACTTTAGAAGAGTGGAGGAAAGAGGAGGAGGTCAGATAAAAACAACTGCAGCCTGATGTTCGTTTTTGTGGCGTTGATAGTTATTATTCCCAAAGAAAATAATGTCCTTTTTTATTTGCTTTTAACATTTCGCCCTTGGCATCTGTTCCATCCATTGTGGACTAACCTAGACTCTGTTCTCTGACGATGGGTTAAAGCGAGCACTTACTGAAAAGCATTCTCTACTTAATTACTTTTCCTTCTTCTGGAAGCTATTTTTTTTATAGTCACATGTTAATTGTGTATTAGTAGGCCTTTCTGATTAGTTGAAAACATAATGAAACCTTTGTAAACAACAAGGAGAAAGAAGGAGAGGGAGGGAGGGAGCAGGAAGGGGGGAGAAAGGGACAGGGAGAAAGAGAGGTGTGAAGTGGGGGCTGGACCAGGGCGGGGAGTGGGGGGGGTAGGTTGGCGAATTTTGAAAGGCTGAAATAATGCCAGTGGAAATTTCTAGTTTTTTGAATGACAACTTCCCTTGCCCAAATTAATCAACTTACTTAACGAGAAATGAGATGCATGGAGATGCAAATTGCTGTCGATCTCCAAAAGCAGGGTGGCAAAGGCAGCAAGCTGGAATGGCGTGGAGGGGGGCTGAGCCGCAGCTGTCCACTAACAAGTCAGTCCTATTTGTAAAGGGCACAGAGTTGAATAACGGTTTTGTTATTGGCTTTCTCTCTCTCAGCCATAGGTAGAAATGCTGCATTTGTTTCCCGCAACTATTTCAGTGAGATAGATGTCCTTCTCTTTCATCTTGCCTGCCCGCTTGATTCCCACAGTGGAGCTCTGTGTTCCTGTGTAACCCCCAGACTCCCCCTGATGGGGCGGAAAATTTTGGTGCATGACAAACACAGGCTCAGGTGCAGGGTCTCAAACATGCAAGGTAATGCCAGGAATTATTAAGTGCAAGCACCTCAAGAGGGCAGGAAAAAGTTAAAAAAAGGAAAAAGAAAATAAACAGTACTTAGGACCCAATTCAGTGACAATCAGAGCCCAGCCAGCGCAGATCAGATTCGGTGAATCAGCTGAATCAGGCCCTCTTCTTGGAGATGTTTTGTTTTGTTTTTTTTTTTCTTTTCCTGGAAAGCTACTCCTTAAACACAATTCACATTGATTGTTTTTAAAAGGACTATCCTCTGTTTGCAGCGCTGGATTTCGAATGGGCAGAGCCTCCCCCCCTCCAGTCCTCCGCCCCCACCCCCTCTGTTGCTGCTTTAAAGAGCTGTGCTTATAGGGATTTTGCAGCTCTTCGTGTGTTATTAGAAAACGTGTGGCTGGGACGGTTAAAATGGGAGTGCTACTGTATGCAAGAGCAATGTTCACTGTAAGCAATCCAAGGAAATCCTGCCAAGGCAGTATATGAACAGCAGCCAAACAAAACACAGGCGCCTTTCCAGTGAAAACCAGCACACTTCTGCAAATAGAGGAAAAATTGACTTTCTGATTTGGAGTGTTTCTACAACTAAGAAGAATTACTACAGTGATTGTTCTAAAAATATTTTTCGGCAGCACATTCTCAAAGGGGTTGGGATGCTTAGCATTGTTTAATTATGCTTCTCTTAGGTGATCAATCTGGATTGTATAGAAATAAAATAGAAAGTTTTTAGGATCTTCTTTTATGCCAACATTGGCATTATTTTCTGCAGTGTTATAGTGGCATAATGCACCACCTATTTAAGGAGCGAAAATAGTATTTTTATCTTTGCACTTCAGGAAGTATGATTGGAGATTCATCTTTCACAACTTCATAGTCAGAGATTGCAATTTAACTGCTTAATCTAGAGCAACCCTCAGGATCGCTGCTTCTATAACTGATGGGTTTTATTTTTCATCTGAAGTATTTTATACCTTCCTCCTTCCCTTGTCCCCCCTCCACCCCCGCTCCCATATTCAGCCTTTTAAAGCTTATGGTCATTTTGCTTCTTTGTTCACTCAGTCTGGGATTTTCCTTTACAGGACTTTTGAGTGCTGTAGAAACCCCTTAGTGCAAGATGTGTTTGCAGACATTTTGGCATTCAAAACATTTTCATAATGATGGAAATTGAATGAGATTCCACAAATTTGTTTATTGCCAAGAATAAATATGTTATTAAAAAAATTGTTTTGCTAGTTTCGGCTACAATTTTTTCAATTCTTATTAGTGGAGTTTAAGAATGCAGTTAGTTTATCTAAAGTATGCTAAAGAAATAGGATAGATCTGCAGAGAATTATTGTTATCCTTTTTTACTTTCAAAACCCAACATAATATCAGCAAAAGAAAAATAAACAGAATTGTTAAGGATTAATTTTGGTTTATGGACTTCTCCTGCATTAACTCTTTTTCTTTTAACTAAAGATACAAAAGATACTTTACTAGATATATCTCCATTTATTCCTCTAAAATATTTACAGCTGAGTTCTTTAGGCTTATAGCTGCTGTGAACTTAGTTCTGTTCTTTTAACTACACCACCACAAACCAGATTTATCCCTACATTGAAGACAGTGTTTTGAGACTAAGAAATCCCAGTGCGGAAGAAGACCCTAATCCACAGCCCATTGAAGCCAGTGGAAAAATTCATATTGACTTTGGTGGGCTTTGTATTGGGATATTAAACATTCATTCCTCTTCTTTTTAATTTAACTACTCATTTTCAGGGTGAGATACTCTCTCCTTTAAACAAATCTTAAAGTTGTCCTAATTTACTAAATTAACTTGTGCTGTATTTACCATTCAGGCAAAACTTCGTGTAGGGTGAAACTGTTGTATACACTTCTCAGAAGAGAAGATTGTGTTTTTGAAGTTCTAGTTGGAATAACTGGGGAAGGACAGACTTCTGCCCTGTACTCGGTCCCCTTTCTCCTTTGTGCATAATGCTGTGTTCATAGCCAGTCTCACAGAGAGCAAATCATGTATTTGTACATATACATACACACATATTATATACATTTGTATGTATATATGAAAATAAAAGAAAGCTCAAAAATGTAAGCATTTCTGCTGTGTTCAAATTAGGACGTGGAAGTTGTGGCATATGCCGTGTCAAGGCAGAGCAGCGCAGTTCTGTATCTTTAAATGTGGATGTCTAACAATGAAACCAGGTGAGATCTGGCCCCAGGTGCTGGCTGCTGCATGCATTGCTGAACAATTTATAAAGGATGCAGATTGGGTGGTTGGATGAAGAAAAAAGTAGGTCTTTTCCTAAATAGATTTTTTTGTGTGTGTGTGTGAAATATGTTGTAGGTTTAATGCAATGATTTAAAAAAATGATCAACTTAAAAAGCTTTGTACATTTCTCTAATAGCAGCTCGGTATAATCCAGTCCTGACCTGGCTCTCCCTGATATGTAGTACTAGTTGTCATGGAGCCCCAATTATGCCAAACTGGGGGAAGGTTTTGTTGAGACCATGAAACTCATTTCATTGGTGACTGTACACAAATGCTGAATTGAGGGTCTTTCACAGAATTACTCTGAAGGGAAAGCTTGGATGCTGAAGAGGTGCTCCAAGGACTGCTTCTGCTTTCCCTGTCTGCACATCAAGAGCCTACATGGCTTGAAAAACAGTTCTGCAGTAAAGTTTTTTCATTCATTCCTTTCAATGTAAATCCACTTTTGAATCATTTTACCCTCAAGTCCCTAGGCTCAAATTTTGTGGTCACCAGAGATGAGGCATCAAGGTAAATTTGCAGATAATTTGAATAGTACTCCATGCTGGAGATATGTGGCTTCTAAACCTATGTAGAGGTGTCGTTTGTTGCATGCAAAAATTATTGATATACAAGGAAGGTTTTATCTGGAGACATCTGTAGGTTGGCAGCTGTGCCAGCCATGTCCGTTACTTCTAAGTAACGGAAGCCATGCAGCCGGGAATAGCAGTGTTCTGGTGACAAGTGTTGAGAATATTGGTTGAATTGTACTATGACAATATGTTTATTATTACTGTTCTGCACACGGATTTGAGATATGTGCCTGCCTATCTCTGTGTGTGTGAGCAGATGAGATAGAGAGGGAGGGCTGTTATTTTTATTTTTTTTTCAAACACACCTCCTTAGCATTTTGTACATATCAGCATTCTAGCCGAGCGATTTGCTAATTGCACTGGAAGACCCACTTTAAATGCAGGAATACTGAAACTTTGAAACTGTAACATTTTGACTGGCGAGAATGACCAGTCTTCTTTTCTCTTTCTCAGTGAGCTAGTTGAAGGAAGCTGGCATTGTCGCAGAGTGAAAGCTCTGCAGAAGTGCCGCAGGTTTTTCATATGGAAATGTGAAATAATGGGGTGATTAAATAGAGCTGTATATTAAAGTACATCTGACATTAGAATTAGCATAATGTGCTCTAGCCCTAGGCTGAGTACTTTATTTGCCATCTGCGTCGGACCAAAATCCCCTGGGGAAGCGCTAAAATATTCTGAATAAACTCAGCCCGAGTTCTTATTGAGAGTAAAATACCATTTGTGGCACGTCGTATTGATTCGTCTTAATTGCGGTGCAGAAAAGAACATTCAGTTGCTGATGACTTTTGTACTCTGTGACAAGTCGGCTGGAGTTATTCTAACACTGCAGTTGGTTAACCTGAACAGACTGTCGTGCTCAGAAAAGGAGAAAACCTTATCTTCAGTAGCATAAAGTACAGTATCATCTCCTGGCTTTACTCCTTTCTATCTTGATGCAGCATCTTTTTCTTTTTTTTTTAATATTATTCTCTGAAAACAGCAACCAACAAACTGAAGGCTCAGTCCAAGAAAATTCACATTCTTACCTAGTTATTCTCCCCAGTCTCCCTCCCCACACTTCCATCCCCACATCCTCTTAAAAAAATTCCAGAAACATCTGACCAGCTTTCATCTAAGGGAGTGAAAATCAGTGGAACTTGTCCTTGAGGATCCATCTCCGGAACCATTAGTTCAAGAGATTTATTATGTATATTCTGTAAAAAGCTGTGGCTTCTCCTGTGCATAAGCCCATAGTCTTAGTTGGTTGTAATGGTTTGATTTTTGTCAACTCTCCACTCAAATAGGTTGCTGAATACCTTTGAAAAAGTGCTTATAACATGCATAAAAGATAAATATTTCATCTGAAGGAAAATACTTTGATGCTCTGTGCAATTCTGTAACATTCATAAGGTCCAGTTTTTACCCTATAATTGCCTATCATTATACACAATTTACATATTCAAACATTCTCTACAAACCTTAGTCTAGCATGTTTTTATTACAAATTCAGATCAAGGGAATAACCTTTAACTTCAGAGACAAATGAGACAAATTTACAAGTGCATGTCTGCTGTTTTCTTGTGTTTTATAAATCCCTGCAGACCCGAACACTTTTGCTATAACGCCACTCAGAACAATATACATATATTACTACTTGTTTGTAGTGCTTCGGTAATGAGTCCCCTTTGTATTAGATAACCTATATAATTCAGCATCTAGGCCCTCCATAACGTCAATTATCTCCTCATAGCTAAATGTACATTCCATTAAAACAAGATTTACAGCCTTTATAATACTTCTTAGGATTGAATGTGAAGATTTTGTGGATTTAAAGAAGCAGAGATGGGAGTTAGCATTTGTTAAAGAAGCAATGAATTAAAACAAAAATGCTATTTCATTTACTAACTATGAATAGGCACCTAATACCCTTAAGAAATAGTTGTAGTAAAACAGACTGAAGGACTCCTGGGGAAAAACACAGGAAAATTTTTGTCACCCTTTGGCTTTTTTTATTGTTTCCTAATTTACTCTTTCTTTTTCCATTATATGACATGGACAATTTCCTTTATGTATCCTCCTTTAAGTTCCTTTTCAGATTACTGAGAATTCTTGTTTGTAAAATGAGAAAATGGCACCTTAGAAAAGTCTGTGGGAAAAAAAAAATCCCAGCACTTGCCAGTTTTCAAACAAAACTACTTACAGGAAACTGATTTAAAGGGAAGCTGCTGGCATATTTCATATGTTGTAGAAAAGACTGACGTTATTTCAAATGCATTTGAATACCTTATGCAAAGAAAAGGCCTAAAAGTGTCCTTGAGCAGTACAAGGGTTTTTCATGAGTGCTGTAAATGGAATTCTATATATTAAACCACCAGCCATGGGTAGTCCTATGGTCTTTTCATCTCACGAGTGGGTACATTTCCCCCCCGTATTACATTCCTCATTTTCACTGATAGTTTTCACTGTTTTATAGAGAAAGTTTGTACAGTATCCTTTCAGTCGCTAGATGATGTCTTAAGTTCAGAGAAACTAACTAAAAAGCACAAATCTGTTTAGATGCTAAAGGTGGAGTCAATTGAAACTGTTACATCGCAAAGGGCTAATTTAAAAGTTAATTCATTCACTATTGATCTTTTAATATTGATTTTCCTTTTTGCTCCCTACTTTTCACACTTCTTCCTTTCTCTGCCTTACAAATTTGCTTTGTATTTTAGAATTTAGCACCAATTAGAAGAAGGTGTTCAGAGATGACAAACATGATTTTATCTTCCATTTTAATAGTGCTTCTGGGTTAAAATCCCTGTGTTGTGTGTTCCAGTTTTTGCTATGCATTCTTCTTTCTTTTTCTGCACTAAGTAAAAACACTTCTTATACTTCTGTAGGCTGAACATTAACTTCCAGTAAGCTACAAGCTCTTTTAAGGATTGAGAAATTGGACATCCAGAAGGAAGTTGCCCAAAATTACTATTGACATTTTATACCTAAAAATATAATATTACCATTTTGTAATGCACTAGAAATTAAACTGAGCTATGCATTTGGCTCATTTATGTGAATCTGGCAGTACAAATCTGAGGTATGACTTACAGAAAATGGGACTATTGAACACAAGCTGCATCTTCAGCCAAAGGTCGCCTGTGTCCATTAAGAAGCAGGAAGCATCTGTTTGTCTTACGCATGCCTGTAGTCTGCCTGCAGTCTCCTTCTTTTTTTGTAAGTATAAATGCCAGAGAGGACATATAAAATGCTTTTGGGAAAGTTTAATGAAAAAAAAAAATCACAACTTGTTACATTCATATAGGCCTGGTTAAGATACTTGTTTGTGATAACCTGGTATAGCTTATCTGGAAAAATTTGAAGTTTGCAGTGGTGGTCACCAAGCTACTTGGAATTCACAACAGGGTGATTCAAATCAGAGTTTGACTAAGAGTATGATTTTAAGGTTGATATCTTTAAGTCTTTCAAAGGTTCATGTTCCTTGTTCTTGGAATTACGAAAGGAATGACAGTAGACAGCATGGCAGTCTGACTTCTTGACTATGTGATTGGTAATTAATCTGGTTGTACACTGGTATCATAAAATAGTTCATTTAACAAAAATGATATTTATTATTACAAGAATGATAAACAGAGAATTTGCAGTCCTGCCTAATAGAGAGGGAACACCGCTGAAAAGTACAAGTGGCTTTAGAAATTAAATAGGCTCCCAGAAGTGGGGCAGCATTTAATCCACCAAAGACAGAGATAGGCAGTTGGCTTTAGCATAGAAAGAATTAATAGTACATTAATAGCAGCATTGTAATATTAATATATTTAAAAATTGGTGTCAACTGGTGCTATTGTAGATCTTTTTCAACAGGTAGAAAATGCTTTTGAGAATATTTGCATCACTAATTAAAATCAGCACTGGGAATGAGAGGATCTTTTGGGGTTTGTAGGTTCTCTTGGTGTAAAGCTTCTTGTATAATCTCTGTAGAGAACTTGCAGTCTTACTAGTCAAGGTAGAAATAGGATGGGCAAAGCTGTAAAATGCACAGGCAGTGTGTGTGAGAGGAATATTGCATAAAGTTATGGTTTTCCTTGTTTGAAGATGGCACTGGAGGAGAAAGGCTATACAAGAGGCAAGGCAGAAAAAGAGAACAGAGCCTAATATGGGAGGCAACAGGATTCTGTTACTGAGAAGTAACACTTCTCAGTTACTTCTCCTTTTCTTCAGACACCCTTATTTTTCTGTCTACCTCTTAAAAACATTTGACTTTTGTTTTGCTGTCATATTCTTTCCTTTCACTGACCTCATCCTGTGATTCCTCATTTCCAGATGACGACAGGCTCTGTGGCCCTCATGCTTGGTCTCTTGCACCTAAACCTTCATCTTCTCTTCTTGACAGATGCACTTCAGGTTCAGTGAGCTTTACAAGAGATAGTGGCTGTTTGTCCGAGTGGAGAATTGGAGGTTCTTGGTTTTTGAGACTGCAGGTGTCTTGCTAAGTCATGAAACACCACGTTTAGTTTCCAATTGATGCTTACATTACAAATTGTTGATAATAGTCTTCATCACCCTTAGCAGGATGTGCTTCAGGGTTCTCTTGAGTCCTTTCTTTTGACATGGTGGTGTGGAGATAGATGCACTGAGTTAGCTCTGAGGATGGAGTGTTGCTTAAAACTAGTGTTTAAAATAGGGACTGACATTAGACTGGCAATGGTGATCTTCACCCAGGCTTGGACCCTACTTCACACTTCTGTCTTTTTTATTGAGACTATCAGTCCCTCTGAAGTGGAGGTAGCAGCACTTCCAAACACCCTTGGAAGTCCAGGGAGGGTAAAACTCTTGATGTTGAGTGTGCTCAGCATATGTTTATTCAATCATGAACATATGTAAGTAAATGTTTTCCTGCTAACTTGGATAATTTAGATAAAATTATATGGCTTACAAAATCTCTTCAGCAGAAATACCTACATTAGAAATATTTTTGCATACCTAATCGAGCATTGTATATGAACTGATATAGTTCACATTGCAGATCCACACTGCAGACACCTGGAAAGCATTTGGCCCTTGTCTAGGTGCCCTGTCAAACCACGTATAACCATATATTTTCTTCACTATGAAACACTAAATCTTTCCAGTATTTAATGCCCTTCTCTTTAATGTCAGCTGGTCTTATAAGGAGACTTGTTAAACTAGTGTTCTCAATTATGGCATTTTAATTTAATAATAATTCAATTAAAGGTGTGTTTTTTATGGAGCATCCACACTACCTTTATTGGTATTATTAGAGTAACCATCATAATAACTAGGAGTAATTATTTAAATGCTCATTAAAAATCGAGTGGTGGAGAAGAGAGTAACATTGGTGTAAGGATTGTAGGAACCTGATACATGTCTGTTCCTGAGTGCTACAATAAAAGGTGTCCTTTCTTTAAAGCTGGCAAGTTTCTACTTTTCCTGAACTTCTAAAGGTGCAGTAAAGCAGCATTAAAATTCCTTAACATTTTTATTGCCGCTGTCGTAACTTTGTAAAGGGAACCAGAAACATTATCTGGAAAGTATTGCTAGAGGTAAAGAAAGGCAGTGGTTATGTGGACCTGACTGCAGGTCTTCACTGCAGTCCTAGCAGGGGTCATGGGTGGGTGATTAAAAAGGAGGTGAGTTCATTCTCTGTTACAGCTAATGGAATTATTCAGGCATGCTGAGGGAAGGATTCGCAAGGCACTGGATGTCACTGTAGCCCAGCAGAAAATAATGAATTCTCAACATTTCTTAACTCATAATGATTATTGTTTGATGGTATCCAGAATAATTGAGGATATTTTGAGGGAAATTTATCTCCAGGGCAAAGGCACTCAGCATTCAGGTTATATAGAAAATCATATACCAACTGGGCACGGAAGATCTGCATATCACTAAATGATACTAGTCAGACTGCAGAGGACAGATAAGTCAGGGCATTCAGGCTGCCTGGTGCAGTGGGATGAATGTCCACCAAACCAGTCTACTCTTTGTTCTGGACTAGACAGACCGATCAGTCTTTTCTCACTGCCCCCCATAAGGGCAGAATTTGGGAGGCAGGATCTGAATTTAGTTTTGTTTTGTGCCGTTCATGAAAGAGAAAGAAGCTCATTATTGTTTTGACATATTGAACGAAACATGAACTGTCATGCCGTAACGGAGGGAACGGATTTTAATATTTCTGGAAAAGACCATCTTTTGTCATAATATGCAGAAAAGCCAAGAGTGTTCAATAAGTTCATAGTTTATAATTACCTGCTTAGGGAAAAGATACTAGAGAGATTTTTAATCTACTAGATAAAATCATAACAAGATCTAGTGGTTGGCAGTTGAACTCAGCAATTCAGATTGGAAAGAAGACAGGTTTTTTAATACTGAACATAGTAAACCATAGCCACAGAATATTCCAATACCTAGTGAATTCTCTCTCACTTGGCGTTTCCAAATCAATTTGGGAGAAAGGGGTGCTAAAAGACATGAAGTGGTTCAACTGCAGTCTGGATGATATCTGCATGTGAGGTGCAGACTAAATTGTTTCCTATGTTTTTCATGTACATGTAGGTAGGACAAAATATTATGATCTTTAATTGCAGGAAGAAAGATTTAGATTAGGCATTTGGGGCACTGTCGTGATGGTAAAGGAGAAAAGGAATAAGGTAGACTTTGGGAACGTTGTTCCATCCACATGGCCTTCAAAGCGGGATAGTGGAGCATCTGCCGTAGATACGAATAGATGCATAGATATGGACATCCCTTGGGTCAGGAACTGGACAAGGGCAACCCTTAAGGTTTATCCCAGTCTTCTCATTCTTTAATTTCATAGTCCTTCCTAGCCTTCGAATCAATATTCCTGAACCTATACACATGTCTCTCAGTAGGATCCAGCCCTACAAACCTGTCTCATGCCTGAACTCCAGTGGCACTATTTGTTTGGCTTTAGTGCAACTTTGAAGCTGCTCAGGGTTTGTGGCCTGGATGTCTCATCTCAGTACATTCACTGTATTTACAAAATAATGTAAAGATAAAAAATTATACTTGAGCTATCAGCCCCCAAAATCATGCCCAGTTACAGACTGTAGGATTGAATCCATGTGCAATTCATTGAACAATATTAATGAAGTCTTGGCTTGTGCTTAACTCTAAGCACATGAATAAATTCATCACTATCCAACAGAACACTTCAGCCTATGCTTAAGTTTCACTGATGTTGATTACTCACATGCTCAAAGTCAAGCACATGCTAAAGTGATAAAGACTGCATATGGCAAAGCCTATATAGCTAGTTGTCATAAACTGGGTATTTAGACAGACTTCAGTGCAGGTGGCAAGGGATTAAGATAGCCATATATCAAAAGTAGCCTTATAACAAAGAGTTTTATAGTGTAAGTGCACTGCATTATTAAATATAAGGATCATTCTTGAGCAATATGTGGGTGTTTCTGGGCATGTTTAAAATATTTAGCAAGTTTTTGAATACAGAAATGTTTGGAGAGGTTCTTCAAAGACTTTTTGGCATTTTTCTGTTCTTAAAAGTGAGGATCTGCACTGCTCAGGGCTTTTCTAGGCAAGATAATAATGAAATGATAATGTGGAAATGCACTTTTTTTTCCCATTTTTTGAAAATGGGGAGTCTGGGGAGAGTCTTTGAGGGTTGTGAAAGTTAAAAAAAAAATAATATATATATACACAGGCATGCACATATGAACACTAGTGAAGCAGTCAGAGATTGGTAGCCAAGTAGCCTACAATCGATTCTGCTGTCCTGTCGGGGTCTCCCGAAGAGGAGTGTTAAGGAGCATAACAGCTGAACAAAACAAAAAGGAAGAGAAAACTGTTTTATGTCTGCTAGCTTGTAAATCTTAGCTCACTAATAGCACTAATTTGCTCTGTTTGAAAGTAAACGGAAAAGGAGGGGGATTTGCTTTCCTCACTTGAATTTCACAGAGGTAAAGTTTTGGAGAGCAAAACAAACCAAAACATCTCAGTTCCATGTAACATGTAGTAGCAAGCATCCAGCCAGCTGCCATTTTGAGGGTAATTTTTTTAATCAGCCATTTCGATTTTAGATTGGCCTTGATCCTCAGCCTGCTCAGGAATTTTTCTCCTTACGTATGTGCCTTTGCTGAAGTAGATGTGTTGCTGTTGTCATCCTCGTCTAATACACAGCTGCATTCTTCCTCCTGTCAGCTCTTGAGCTAAGCGGGGAGAATGCATGCACACACACACACACACACACACTCACACACTTTGTTTTTTTAAAGAAAAAAACTCCACAACAAAAAAGAATGCATGCTGTGACTTTAAAAATGAGAGAATCGAACAGCTGTGGGTAATAAATCGATTAATTAGAGTGGATAAAACGAAGGTGAAGGGTGCAGAGCACTCTTTAATTTGAAGATATATGACCTTGTAAGATGCTGCACTTCATTTGCTATTAGATCACACTTCAGAAGGGGCTTTATTAAAATCTATTCTAGGGTGAGCTGAGGTAAAACATATTGTTAAAAAAAGCTTTTGACAGAGTATGTTATATACTTTAGTCTGCTTCACTGATTTCTGTCACTTTTTATACTACACATGTTGCTGTGCAAGAAAAGTTAAAGGTCTAGACATTTTCGTCATATTTCTGTAAGAAACAGAAATTTAAATATTTGAAGTAATAATGGGAGCATTTACTGTTGCTTTGGCTGCAGAGCTGACATAAAAATCCCTAACTGCCTCAGTGCTGAGTAGATTTTTAGGGGATAATGTATCAGTTCCTTTATGTGTTTTTATGTAGCTTTCATTAATGTCAATAGCAGTTATGGGCACTTTTTCCAAGCTGACTACAATTCCCAAACTTGTGTTTTTTCCAACAGTGGTTGTTAGAGATTAATCAAAGCAACTGGATCTGTCCCATACGACACAATGAGCGGGGCTGGGGCATGGAGGCCATGTCAGCCAGACAGAAACACTCACCATATTGCATATATTTTTTTCTTGGCTGTGGAGAGCTGGCTTCTCCAAAATTGGGGTCTGAAACTGTTGTCCACAGCAATGGTCCTACTAAATCAATAGGAGTGTGAGAAGCTGCAGCACATTTATCACCTACCTTTGTAAATAAGTCTCAATCTGATAGATGTTTTTTCCTTTACACTTTTATGGATGTTCATTGGGTGATAAGCTTAAATAGACTGACAGGCTCATAGGTAGGCAGATAATCTTCTAGACTCCTTGTCTAAGGTTTTGTAGGTTATATTAGCAGCAGCCATTCCTGCAATAGCCAGAAGAGGGGAATTCAGTCAGCAGCGATCCTGCTTCGCCTGGTGTGCCTGAGTTTAATTTATTTTTTTTTTGACTGCTATGAGTCGTTCCTCTTTACAAAGGTAGTTTCAATAATATCGTTCTGTTCACTTTATAAACTCTTTCATTTTCAAGCTGAAGCAACAGGCCTTTGTGAATTGCAGTCCCCCAGTCTAGAAAGGGATTGTGTAGTTCAGCTTTGGATCTGAGCTTCTGTGGAGGTGCTGGGGTTGTGTTTGGTTTGGGTCGTTATGCAGACATGGTCAGGCAGGAAACTTGGTTCAGGCTTTGAACTTTCAGGAAGTTTAACGCCTTTAGGTGCAGCACGGCCATTGCTAGCCAAAATATGTGCATTCATAAACAAACAAACAAGCAAGAAATTAATTTTAGAGTTTCCAGAATAGGTAGTTGTTTTTTCAGGAAACCTCCCCCTCATTTGAAACCACCCCCCCCCACCAAAACAAATCCTGGATCATGATTTTCAAGTTGACACATATTTATGAATTTATCAGAGTCTTGCAGAGGCAATGAAAAAAGGAGGGGGCAGGGGGGGAAAGTGCTTTTTGAAGATAGCACATAGTTTATATTGTGCCCAGGACTGGAATTTTCTAACTAGCAAAATTATGACTGTAGCATAGACTTGTCTACACCTGTCCTTTATATAAAGCTGAATCAAGGTTAAAGGAATGCTTTCCACCTTTATGCAGTTGTTCAAAGAAGCTAGAAAGGCAAGCAGAATAATGTTTTTGGCTCCAGTGAGGGTTTCTGCATTGGAGGGCAGGCTCAGGCTCAGAAATTCTTGGGACCCAGTTCAAGCACAGCCCGACATTTGTTACTGTTAATTGCAACTGTGCTGTCGGCTTTGATTACCGGATGTTTCATTTGAGTGGCTTCTTGGTGTTTTGGCAAAAAAGAATGTCAAAGTGGTTTATGCAAGGGTATGTTTTCCAAGCTCCTGTTGACTTGAATAGGACTTGTGCAGCTAAATACCTACATAGTATTTTAAAAATAGAAGTGCTGGCATGACTGAAACATGTATAAATTAAATTCAGCAAGATCTCAGGGGACTGCTGCATGAAGTATATAAAAGTATAAAATGAAGGAGAGAAAATAACACTGAAGCTCCTTGCAGGTGCCTTGTAAAACCTACCACACTCTATTTTCCTTGGTTTTCGTCTGTAGTCATAAATCCCTTGAAACAAATTCCTTTTTGTAGAATTAATATGTGAAAGGATTTGGATCTTTATGCGTCATAAAGGAAGGTTTTATTTGCAAGTTAGAGGATAGAAACATATATAGCACCGATGCGTATGTGTTATATTTGTCATACATGTTAAGTGAGTAAGTGTGGTGAGTAAATGTGCTGTTCAACAATTTCTATCAGTCAATACGTTGCAATTAAGTCCTTCTTTCAGAAATGCCAAGGAGGAAATGTATTAGCAAAATAAAGCGCGTGCCAACTGTATTTAAATGTTCTCCACTGTATTATTTTTTGAGTGTTCTTTCTATTTTTCTTTTATAGGTAAAGATGAGCCTTCAAGCTATATTTGCACAACATGCAAGCAGCCTTTTAATAGCGCTTGGTTCTTGCTTCAGCATGCCCAGAACACACATGGATTCCGCATATACCTGGAAACAAGCCCTTCAAACAGTTCCCTTACTCCACGCATCACCATCCCTCCTCCTCTGGGACCGGAGACTGTTGCACAGTCCCCACTGATGAATTTCCTTGGAGACAACAACCCTTTCAATCTTTTGCGGATGACAGGACCCATCTTGCGTGAACATCCTGGCTTTGGTGAGGGTCGGCTCCCAAACACGCCTCCTCTGTTCAGCCCACCACCTCGTCATCATCTGGATCCACATCGCCTTAGTGCCGAAGAAATGGGGTTAGTTGCCCAGCATCCCAGTGCCTTTGACAGAGTTATGCGTTTAAACCCCATGGCAATTGAGTCCCCAGCGATGGATTTCTCCAGAAGGCTTCGAGAGCTGGCAGGAAACAGTTCCACCCCTCCGCCAGTCTCGCCCAGTCGCACCAACCCTATGCATCGCCTGTTGAATCCTTTCCAGCCAAGTCCTAAATCACCTTTTTTGAGCACCCCACCACTGCCCCCAATGCCCCCCAGCAGCACTACGCCTCCTCAGCCTCAGGCCAAGAGCAAGTCCTGTGAATTTTGTGGGAAAACATTCAAGTTCCAGAGTAACCTTATTGTGCACCGGCGCAGTCACACAGGAGAAAAGCCCTACAAGTGTCAGCTCTGTGACCATGCTTGCTCCCAGGCCAGCAAGCTAAAACGCCACATGAAAACCCATATGCATAAAGCTGGCTCCATGACGGGCAGGTCAGATGATGGACTGTCCACCACTAGTTCCCCTGAGCCGGGCACAAGCGAGCTTACTGGAGAGGGACTGAAATCCAGTGAGGCAGATTTCAGGAATGAGAGTGATCCTTCCCTGGGCCATGACAATGAAGAAGAGGAAGAGGAGGAGGAGGAGGAAGAGGAGCTCGAAAATGAGAGCCGGCCAGAGTCAAGCTTCAGTATGGACTCAGAGCTGAGTCGTAACCGAGAAAATGGCTCCAAGTCACTGCCGGACGAGAAATCCCTCGTCCTGGGAAAAGTCATCGAGAATGTAAGTCTAGGTGCCATCCAGCAATATAACGACATGCTAGCTGAAAAACAGAAGAGGAGTAGCTTCATGAAGAGGTCTTCTGACCAGCGAGACTTGTGTCCTCGAGACCTCTGTCAGAGAGACCCAGGTGATGAAGACTCAGTGGTAGGAGAGCTGGACCGTACTGAGGAAGGGACAGTCAATGGAAGAAACTTTGGCCCAGGTGAACCCTTCCCAAACTTGTTCCCCCGCAAGCCAACACCTATCACGAGCCCCAGCTTAAATAATTCCTCTAAAAGAATAAAGGTAGAAAAAGATTTGGACTTGCCACCAGCAACGATAATACCTTCTGAAAACGTTTACTCCCAGTGGCTGGTAGGGTACGCAGCATCGCGGCACTTCATGAAGGATCCGTTCCTCGGATTCACAGACTCCCGACAATCCCCCTTTGCGACCTCTTCTGAGCACTCGTCGGAGAACGGGAGCCTGCGTTTCTCCACCCCGCCAGGGGACATGCTGGACGGGGGGCTCTCAGGGCGCAGTGGCACGGCGAGCGGAGGCAGCACCCCCCACATCAGCGGTCCCGGCCCTGGGCGACCCAGTTCGAAGGAAGGGCGCAGGAGCGATACATGTGAGTACTGTGGCAAGGTCTTCAAGAACTGCAGCAATTTGACGGTGCACCGTCGGAGCCACACTGGAGAGCGGCCTTACAAATGCGAGCTGTGCAACTATGCATGTGCCCAGAGCAGTAAGCTGACGCGCCATATGAAAACACATGGCCAGATAGGGAAGGAGGTCTACCGCTGCGACATTTGCCAGATGCCCTTCAGTGTTTACAGCACCCTGGAGAAACACATGAAAAAGTGGCATGGAGAACATTTGCTGACAAATGACGTCAAAATTGAGCAGGCAGAAAGAAGCTAAGGCCCCCCACCCTCCCCCCACCCCCACTAGGTTAAATTTCAGGGGTCTAGGTAACATTTTATTTGTACAGTTTAACTATTGCCAACTGAGAAAAGATGACCTAACTTGCCTCCGTAAACATAACTTAGCATAACTATGGTAGGTGCCAGACTTTGGCACTTAAATATAACCTGTGTCTACAAAGTTCTATTAAACCAGAGGGTTGATTAAGGCAGTAAAAATTGTGGAGCCTTTTAACTGTGCAATAATTTCTGTATTTATTGGGTTTTTGTAATTTTTTTGGCATGTGCAGGTACTTTTTTTTATTCTTTCTGTTTAAATTTCTATTAAAATTTTGTTGGGTATCCCTTTTTAATTTTACCCAGTCATAGCCTGAGATTACTTGCATTGTAAGGGAGAAACATATCTTTAAAATTATAATTTTTGGGCCGCTGCTTTGTTGAGATTTAAGCTAAGCATGTGTAATTTCTTGTGAAGAAGCCAGAATTTGAACAGAAATCCTTCTTTTTTTTTTTTTTCTTCTTCCTTTTTTTTGCCTTTCCTATTCTTAAATAACCTTGAAGATTAGGGAAAACAAAATTGTACAGCGGATAACAATCTTTAAAATTAGCACTTTTTTTGGAATTGGATTGAATATGTAGCACTGACAATGTTGCTGATGACAGAGGCCTTTTCTAGATGGATTTCATCACTAAGGTTATGATGACAAAAAAAACATAGGTGCAGAAGACAGCTACATTCAAAAACCAGAAACATTCTTAATTGTGCATTACTGTTGGATAGTTTTTTCTTGTGTTAAAAGCTGTGGCAACATAATGGTGCCATTTTGTCCCTTTTGGGGGTGTCTTTTCCTCCCTCTTCCCCTCCTGCAACTCTTCCCAGAGACAGTAAAAGTATATTTTGAGTATTGTAATACTCTTTTCAAACCTTGGAAGGAGTCAAATGCCATCCTTTTTCTTTTTAAACTGCAAAATCATAAATGTAAGTTCAGGACATCTACTTTAGTCCAGTTTTGCTGTAGTTAAAGTAATAATGAAAGAATGGGAAAGTGTAAATTTCTCAATGAAAAGCTTCAACTCAAAGGCATTTGATTTCCGAATAGAAATACTATCTTATACGATGTACAATAATGCTATTATAAGGAAGGGAAAAATAAATTCTAGTTGATTTACCTGTCTTCGCAAGATTCTGGTCCTACTGAAGTCAGTCAGAGTTTTCCCCATGACTCAATTGGGAACAGAATGGAATTGTACTCAGAGACAAGCATTATGACAGAAAAAAGTAAAGAAAAGAAAAATGCACCTGCTCTACTTTCAAATTCCGAAATTTTTAAAGCCTTTTATGACTAATATTAGCAAACAGTGAACAATTATGGTTAGAGATTTTAATTATGTTGACCCGCACTTTAAAGCTTTTGTTTGTGGTTAAGAGAAAAATGGCTTCTCAACAAGAAATTACATCATTTTCTTCTACTTGGCCCAAAGGTGGGTTAAACTGTAAGGGAACAGCTGAGATTAAGTGTCAGTGTTGCTAAGCATGGCATTCACAATACTGGCACTATAAAGAAAAATAAATAAAAATAATTTATTGGACAGTTTTTCTACTGCCATTCAATTTGACGTGAGTGCCTTGAAAACTGATCTTCCTATTTGAGTCTCTTGAGACAAATGCAAAACGTTTTTGTGAAATGAAAAGACTTTTAAAAAAAAAAAGTAAAACAAGAAAAGTACATTCTTTAGAAAAAAAGAGCCACATTTACTTAAAAAAAAAAATTACTGGTTGAAGATAGTGGACATGAAAATGCCATAAGACCCAATCAAATGAAGATGTATACCCAGCACAACTTCGGACATCCATTAGCTGAATTATTCTCAGCCTTTTTTTTTTTTCAGGACAACGCTGCTTAGGAAATGGAATGGAAATGATTTACTGCTGAATTAAAACTCAAATGACACAAATTACAAGTTGTTATCATTGAATGAGAAAAAACAATTCAGGAACAACGGCTAATTTTTTTAAAGGTTAAATTTAGTGCACTCTGTCTTAAAATACGTTTACAGTATTGAATACATACAAGGGTAAAAAAAGAAATTGTGTGTATGTGTGTTTGAGCAATCTTTTTTTTTTCAAAGTTTGCTTAATAGGTTATTAAAAAAATGCCATAATGGCCATGTGTATATTGTTTTCTTTTGGTGACGGGGTTTTAGTATATATTATATATATTAAAATTTCTTGATTACTGTAAAAGTGGACCAGTATTTGTAATAATGGAGAATGCCTGGGCATTTTACAAAACCAGAAAGAAAAAAAAAAACCCTTTCCTTTTTTCCTTGAAAATGTTGCAGTAAAATTTAAATGGTGGGTCTATAAATTTGTTCTTGTCACTGTAACTGTAAAGTCTTGAGTTTTAGTAAATTTTTTTCTGCCTTGGGTGTTGAATTTTTATTTCAAAAAATGTATAGAATCTCGTATTTGGGGATTAAAAGGTGATTGCTACACCATGTAGAAAAAGTACGTAGAAAAAGTGCTCAATATTGTTATTGCTTTGCAGAAAAAAAAATCACGTTTCTGACCTGTACCTATTTTTCTCTTTTTTTCTCTCCTTCCCCCCTTCCCTTCCCCTTCTGGAATGGATATTGATATTGGTTGATTCATATGATGTAGGCACTTGCTGTATTTTTACTGAAGCTTGTAATTTTTTAACTGTACGCTTGTCCTTTTAAAGGGATTTAATGTACCTTTTTGTTAGTGAATTTGGAAATAAAAATAAAAACAAACAAACAGGCTGCCATAATATATTTTTTTAATTTGGCAGGATAAAATATTGCAAAAATAAAAAAAAATTTGTATGTGAAGTCCTTATTGTACAGGAAAAAAGGGGGTTGTTAGACGACCTTTGAGTAAAAGAAACAAAACAAAATAATTAAGTGCTTTTTTTATTTTTAATTTTTTTGTTGTTGTTGTTGTTCACAAATAATTTTAGTTGTATATATTTTTTTTTTGTCAGAAATGGCCTACAAAAAAGTGCTGTTCCCACAGGGCTCTAAATAACTTCAAAGTTGCCTGGACCCCTTGCATCAAGGTTTTACCAGGTATGGTTGAACCAGGCTGGATGGTTATTGTCTGTGCGTGTGAAATGAAATTCTGTTCCCGTAAAGGCGTCTGAGGTGACATCCCACAGCTTCCCCACAGATTTGAGAGAGAGAGAGGAGATTTCCCCGCCCCCCCACCCCCCATTTCAAACAAGAAGATGTGCAACACATCTTCCCTCTCCTGGCCACCCTCCACTCCCTGCTCCCTGCACCCTGCCACCACCCTTTGGAAGAAAGTTTTTTTATAGCAACAAGTGAGAGCTGTTGCATCCACTTTGACATAAAATAGTAAAATGGTCTGCTGTTGGTACAGCTGTAACAGGGTTGAAGTAAAATTGGTCCAGGCACAGCCCTTCTCTTCCCTGTCAGAACAGGACCTACACCGTGTACAGGTCTTGCCAGTCCATGTTATTAGCTGCTTTGCTGCTGTTCACTCCTAACTGTACATTCCATAAATTTCTGAATGTTTGAGTGACTGGGATGAAATCCTGTGCCTTTTGATTTCTCTCTTTGCTGTTCTTTCTCTCTCACTCTCTCTCCCTTTTGGATCGAGGGAAAGACAGGTGGCAGAAGAGTCACTGATGCTTTAGTGAAGGGGAGAAGGGGAAAATGCTCACCACTCTTGCAGGAAATGACAGTAACAGAAACAACAACAAAAAAATATTGCCATGCCAAATTCTGCTGCTGCTTTCATTGGTGCAGAACTGCTGGAGCAATTGGAGAGGCATGGGTGTGACAGCAGGGAGAATTTGGTCCAGCTACCTAACAGATATATGTCTTCCTGGCTTCAGTAATGTACCCTTAAGACTTCTGGACAAATTCTGGATCTCAATTAAACTGAAATAAATCAGGAATTATTCATCGCTCTTAGTCTTGTATTACTCTAGTGTAGCTAGGGCTGGAATGTGATCCCTTAAAGGCATTTTTTCACTTTCTGATGAGAATTCAGATCTCTGGTGTTTGTATAAATCCAGAGTCTTGCCCCAGGACTCAGCAGAATCCCTTGGACATGTATCAGTGTAACAAAGGTCGGAAGTTAACTGCATATTTTCAGTCCACCATTTGTTGATTTAATAAAGAATTTCACCTTTCATTTTAGTGTAAATTGCTTAGGAGCTCCAGACTCTCTCTTGTTTTTAATTATCCAGGATAGCTAACACCAGCAGTTGTCTGATTTTGTGGCTTACATCACTGAAACTAACAATAAGTCACCCAAAAGCACAAGGGTTGTGTTTCTGCGGACTGTAGTGATAATGAAATGGCCCTCCTTTTCTTCTTGCTTAGAAGAACTGTAGTTTACTAGGCCATAAGCACAATATAACATAGATATAAAATAGCTAGAATGCTGCCATAGTTCTTTTCACAATTTAAATAGTTTTTGAATTATTATTATTTTAAGGTTGAATTTATTACTTTCGTTGTGTCTAGTCCTGCTGCCTTTGAAGTCCAGAGCGAAACTCCAGTGAACTTCCTTGGCAACTGGACAGATCTGAGAACCTGGTTTTAGGAAAAAAATACTCATTTTTAAGGAAAGGGTCAAATAATCAGCATTTCATCCCAGTCCTATGTAAAAGACAGTCCAAGGTTTTGTTTATCACAGGCAAACTCATTTTTATGGTGCTCTTTGTATTTTAGAACTGCAAAGCAAAGTAACGTTGATTTAAGTTGTTTGCATTTGTACCGGCAAGGCAAAATATTTTTATTACCTTTTTCTATTACTTATTGTATGAGCTTTTGTTGTTTACTTGGAGGTTTTGTCTTTTACTACAAGTTTGGAACTATTTATTATTGCTTGGTATTTGTGCTCTGTTTAAAAAACGAGAGCACTTTTTTTTTTATTATGGATAAAATGTTGAGATGGCTGGAGGTCATTTCAATATGGCTTAGTGAAATATTTATTGTTCCTTTTATTCTCTGTACAAGATTTTTGGCCTCTTTTTTTTCCCTTATTGTCACAATGTTGAGTTCAGCATGTGTCTACCATTTCATTTGTACGCTCGTTCAAAACAACGTTTGTTCCAGTTTCAAGTTATAAAAATAAATTGGACATTTGACTTGATCTCCAAATCTTGTCTTTCCTGTTTTTTTGAAATTGAGGGGTGGGAAGGGGAAAAAAGAAGGAAGTGAGGAGTTGAAGCTTCCGTACAGATGACAGAGCTTGTGCTATATTTTCTGTCAGTTCTCATGGGAGTCAGTCAGGAGAGAACTCTTGTTTAGGGAGAACACGTGAGCACCTGCATAATGCTAAGCAGATGCTCAAGTCTTGCTTACATCCCATGAACTTAAATATAATGTAATGTATTTCCTGAATAGAAGTCTTGAGAGAAAATGGTAGAATAATGCTTGAAACAGTCAAACTGCTCATATGAAATTATGTTACCTTTGGGGCAGTTAGCACAGTTTTCTGAAGGCAGTGAGAAGAGCTTTGCTCTTGCTTTTATTTCCATCCCCATAAACTTTAACTGTGAGCTGTATGCACCTAAGTTTGTTAATGTGTTTTGTTTCTTGGATGCCAACACAAATAGGGAGAACACTTACCAGTTTAACCCAGAGCTGAATTTGGGCCACAGGCTGTGTATTATTATATGAGAAGCACCAACATGAAACTGCAGCTAAACATCTGCTCCTCCTCCTCCTCATTTAGGGATAAGGGCATGCACAGTTTCAGGCAGAATTCTGCACAATTTGCAGTTTGAGGATAAGAGCTGACAGCTACAGGCAGTTCGTTGTCCTGATACTCTTTATCAAGCCAACCTGTTAGCAAATGCCTGGAAATCTTAAATGAGATAATTGTTTTTCAAACCATTATTGGAAAGCTCAGGAAAGATTTGGAGTGTCGGAGACCAAATTCTGATTTCCTGGAGGCCCTGGTCCAGCAAACCATGTAACAGGCTTGTGACTCAAAGCAGGTGGGTAATTGAAATTCATTTCAAAGGAGCTGCTCCTGGACTTTAAAGTATTTGGCTCAACTCAGAAGTCAGGGAAGCTAAGTGGTTTGTGCTACAGAAGAGCTCCTACAGATGGTCCCTTCCTGATCTCAGGCTCCCTGAATCTACAATCTAAATTTAGGTATGTGTGCAAGTGCATCGCTGGATCAAGGCGTCAGAGTGATATAAAAGTTACAGGCTTTGAAAAGTTGCACTCATGAAAAACCAGTGAAAATGAAATCAGAATCCAATGCTGACAATTATATTGGGCAATAGTTTACGCTGTAATTCCCCAAATGCCACATTCATTTTGAATGCTTTCTGCAGTGAGCTGTAAAGGCTTTTGCATTTTACTTCTAAATTTTGTACAGTTTGCATTTGAAGGGAGTGTTTTTGACGCCCCATAAACATGACTTCACTCTAGTGGAGCTTTACACTGCTGTGTCATTTTGTCAGCTTTAAAGGCATTGCAGGCCTTGCAGATGTTGATGTGGTGTTTGAAGCTTTAGTGGCAGCAGCCCCTGCTGTGCATCCTGGCCTGTGGCCGAGACGGCTTGGAGGTGCGAGGAGACTTTCCATCCATTGCCACCATCCATTGCTAGAGGAGGTAGGATCTATCTGGCAAGAAACGTGGACCTCCTGGAAGTAGTAATGCCTTAACTCATCACTCTTGGATCTGCTAGAGCTTGTCTGTTGGAACCCTGATTACTCACACACACTGGCATGACTGAAAAAAGCAGGATTAGGCCCTTTTGACAGAGGAAATGTGAGAAATCACACAGACAAGGCTTCAAACCACTAAATCCAAATGAGTGTCTTTGCAGCATCCTCAGGTTGGATACTCCTGTTTCGCACATGCTTGTGCTACTGAAGAAGAACTGTATCATAATCAGGAAAGGAAAAAGGTTTAGAAAAATCTTTATGAAACCAACAGAGATCAAACTTTGGTATGAAAGGAGAGCTACTTTAAGTCAGCGTTGTAATTATTATAATGAAGAAACCTATTACAAAGGTGATTTAATTTCTCAAGTGCCTTATTCCTCACACTGATTGTACACTATACTGCTTCTTCAAATTCAGTAGGTTTACATAAGTAAATCTGGCCTAGTGGCTTTACATACAAAAAAATGACATAGATATTGGGAACACATAGCGAAATATCAGTGACCATTGAACTCTTAACTCCATAATTGAGACGTCTCCACCAGAAAGTGGAGTCTGAGTTACATTTACCCTATCAGAGGACAGGAAGATACCATGTGAACTACATGTCCAATTAAAACAGCTTGAAAACTGAGCACTCAAAATGAAAGGCTTGTGAACAGACCAACAATTATATACCAAAATCATTCAGGAAATAATTCTGGATAATGAATATATTTAAAGAAATTGTGATCTATTTGCAGACAACTTGTAAGCAAAAAGGAGGCAACATTTGCCTAATAGTTGATTTGCTCTGGATTATTCTCCTAGCTCAGCTAAACACTGACCTTTGGCTACTCAATGACAACATGCATTTCACTATCTGACAGATGACAGGCCATTCTCACACATTTTAGAGATGGAAAAGACCTATTCACTCCTTTTGCCCATCCACTACCAATGCAAGACTAATTTCTTTATGTACATTTCCTAAATAGGAAGTTATGCAGAGCAGAATCAAATATAATTTTATACCTACCCACTGAAAAAAAAATTGGCTGATAAGAAAAGGCCAGTTTTTATCACTGTCCATTTCCCCATGGGTATAATCACAGGATGTAACAATATGTTACTACATTTGCTGAGAGTGGACATATGCTTCAGGGCTTGGCTGGACTGTAGTCTGAGGGTGAGGCTAGTTCCAAAATTGTTCTAATTCTCTTTCCCATAGTAATGAGGATTCCATTGCATTATATAGACAGCGTACTGATTTACAGATTACTTTTTTTTTGCACAAAAGTTAGATGTAGGTTTCCTTTTATGTGTATCTTTTTATTTATTTATTATTCTGTCAGGATACCTGTGAAATACCTCTTGTGCAAGTGAAGACCACTTATATATTTTCATGCAGAGTTGCCAAGTGCTGGTGCTGATTATGGTAGAAGTCGTAGGTACATCAGAAAACATCAAAGCTATTGAAAATGTGAGGGAAAACAGTCATGTTTTAACGATTTCTATAAACCTCTTAGGAATTACAAGAATGCAAAAAAATACACATTGCTCTTCAAAAATGTTTAAGCATGAAGAATGGATGGGATGTCCAATGGCTAACAAATTACATGCGAGTGTGCAAAAAACTATGTCTACATTTCTATATACATAACTTAGATTCAAATTTCAAGTGTCCTTGTAGAAAGCTAGAGTATAATATTGATTTCATTTTAATTTCTCCTAATTGACACACAAGTGTAGCTGACCTCATTTTAGTCCACTACTATATCCTTAAGATTGACAGTTACTTCATCAAAGCTGATTTAAAATGGATATTGCAGCAATAAATGAAGACCTTGTTTCCCCTCTAGAAATCACAAGTGGAGTAGCCAGTGTACATAGGCAATGTGCATATAGCATTCTAGTAGACACTATTAAGATCCCTAAGATACTGTTTTTTACTAGAAATCCCTAGAGTATTAAGCAAAGTTCAGTGACAAGTGAGGCAAATCTGGAGCATCTGAAGTTTCCACAGCACCAAAGCACCATTAGGAGATATATTTATAATTATTTTTCTCATTATATTTACTAATTCATATGAAAAGATGTCTATAACTATCTGTGTGCTTGAAGGATGTGAGGCTTCACTCGTCATGTTGTACAGATCTTCTTGCTGAGATGTGGAGAGACCAGCAAAGCAAGGACAAATTACAAAAGCTGAGTAGGCATGCAAATGCTCCAGATCAAACTCTCATCGTTTAACTTTCTGTGATGTAGATGAGAAGAATTCTGGGAGTGAAGAAGGAGGCCAAAGGAGTAAAGTCTTCATGTGATATACTCCCAATATGAACCATCAGCAAAACCAGGGAAAATCGATATTGATAGCAATAGTAGTTTCTATTCAGGATGTGGCTGCAGCAACCGAATCAGAAACCAGGCACTTATCACAGACTACTTAGAATTCTTAGCAATGATGTAACGTAATGCAGCTTCACCGAGAAAAGCATCATTCCTGCAAAATAGCCCCAAATGACTGACAGAATGAAATGACACGATTACAGAATTAGAAGAGGAGAGAGAAGGAGATGTTAAGAGATATAAACAAGGGAAAAAATCATGTTTCACACAGTAATAATGTTCAGATGAAAGGAATGTGTTGGAGTATCATTGATGAATCAAGCCTGTTAGATATTTCAAAATACCTGAGTGAAATGGGAGCTTAAATCCCATTTTAGAGGTAACTTGAGTTCTAAGACCCACTGATTTTTAACAAGCCTTGAATTTCCAAATGACTTTTTAAAATAAGGCAGTGGACCAAAGTTATTTTAGGAAAAAAAACCTTCTGTCATAGTTCTACTCATATTCTGGTGGCTTCAGTTATTACTTTCAATGTCTGAATATTTTTGAACATAGAGAAATTGGAATGCTAGACTCATCCTGTCTCATTTCCAAATCAATATGGCTCATAAGTGTTCCAGTAATCCTGTGGAGGAACTCTCAGAATGACACTCTGGTGGAAACCTCTCTACCTTCAGGAAGTTCAAATTTAGATCCATAATTTGGCTCATTGCAAAGAATCTTGAAGTAATAGTATGAAATTGTAACTATTTAAAGTGCCCAAACTACCAGTGACTAATAACATAAACTTTCTTGTTGAAGAAAACACATTTTGAGTAAAAGGTCATGTCTCTGTATCAAAAATGTTCACTGATGAAAATGTTTCTATGCACATGCTAGTTATGAAGTTTGGTATGTGAAGCATTTGCACTTTACTCCTCTGCCATATTTTACCTTTTCTATGAAAGAGTTGCAGGGTAGCTCTCCTGGGTGCTCTTCATCTACTGGCAAAGTACTGGCAAAGTCGGGTAGATTAACCAGTTCTTCACTGACAGATCAAGCTACTCTGAGAAGAGGAGAAGACCTCAGCAGCACAATTTATATTGGCACATCTTATTCTGCAATAGATGTTTGACCATGGCTGTAGAATGTCTTGTCCATCCATGGTGCTACGATATTCCACAGCAGATGTAAGTAGAACAGAGGTAATGACCAGTGGAGATGGGGATATATCTATGAAGATGGGTTCTCTTCCCAGATGTGCATCTGTAAACAGATTTTTTTTTTAGTAGCAAGTTACAGAAATGCATTTCCTAATTCTATTTACTGTGTGTGGGAGCAAACCAAAATAGGACGTTGCCTGGTGTAAATCAGCATTGCTCTGTTGTGCCAAGACAGCTAGGCTTACTTACTTACCTGAGAGTTATTTTCAAATCTGTGCTATCCACCCCAGCTTGGTAAATGGTTTTAATATCTGATATATTTTTCAGAAAGACTAAGATGTTCTTAAGAATTTTAAAGCAAGAAGTGTTTTAAACCAAATTGCCTTGATTGTTTTGAGATACTGAATGTGACTTCCCCAGTAAGTCAATCCTCAAAAAGAGTAGTAGGAAGCAGTTGCTTTCAGAAAATTAAGTAGACTATGCATGCCAGTAGAAAATTCTGTGTTGCATGTGAATGATCAGCCAGCAGAATGAAGTAGCCTTTTTGTCATTTCAGTCTGACTTAATCTTCTAAACAATTTTTCCCAGGAGGATATACTTGTCTTGATATGCAGAAACTCTGGCCATAGAGTTCACGTGACTTTCCATACTCAGAGACTGTTTCATTTGTTAGCTGTTATTCAGATGTGATTTCATGTTACCACTTTAATCCTGATGTTGAGTGATACCTCAGTGTAAAATAAGTACTTTTCACTGTGCTGTTTTCCCACAGATGAGGTTTTGGTTATTCTTCCTCTGGTCAGGCAAGACTGGACATTGACTTTTCCCTAAATTATTAGTGTGAACTAATTTGTACAGGTAATTGTGCCTCAAAGGAAGTTTCTTTGTTCCTGCAAAACACTCCTGGCCCACAGGACTGGTGATCTGTTTCTGCAGGTCTCCCACACAATAGCTGTGTAAGCAAAATAAGAGCTTAAGCAGAAAATAAATTCAGATCCTCTGAGCACAAAGGACACTAGAACAACATGCATACCTGCAAGTAAGGTGTTGTTTGGCTTTCCTCTGTGGCTACTAGCCACACATCATATTTCAGTTTGTTTGAATTCCTACATGCTCCTGATTTTCTCTTTAGGGTATCTTTTCTGTTCAGGGAGAGAAAGAGACAGCCTGAGGGGGACAAAGCTATCTCAAAACACAGCAAGTTTTAAGGGGTCAGTACTGAGAGTGGTTCTGTGCAATGTTTCATTACTTTAGATGTTGGGCTGGAGACAACACTTACTATATTTGCACACCAAACCAAGTTGGGAGAGATCCAAAGTGTGTTTAAGGTTGTTGTTAGTGTTATGTCTGATGAGGAAATACTGAAATGATTTTGATTGTTTATTCAAAAAAGAGCAGAGGAAGTGAAGGAATGAAGATAAGTCCTCACTTCAAAGTGAAGGAGGAAGGTAAGTCTTCTCAGATAGGGAGAAACAAAGATGTAAAGATGTTCTCTCCCTCCATGATTAAAATGCCTTCATGGTACCTTGAAGAAGAAACATATCCACTGGACTTACACAAGGAATTTCACTGTATGCAACTCTCAAATCCTTTACCTGGGCAGACCTTTCCTTTCTGCACACATCAGTGGCCATGGCTCCCTTGATAGGCATCTTGAAAGAGCAAAGATTTTAAAAAACATTTACTAAACAAAGGAGTTCAATGTCAACACTTGCCTTCACTCAGAATTTATCAAAATTAAGTACAGACCTGTAGACCAGACTAAGACCTGGTGTAAGCCAGTGAAATATAACCTTTGAAAGAGTTCCTCCTTCTTCCACCAGACCCAAATTTAGCCCTTAATTTAATTCAGAGAAAAATGCAAATTAGCCTAATTAAACATACAGTTCAAGCAATCAAGATACTGGTTTTATACTATATTGCTCTATTTTAAAATATCAACGTAGGACAGTTAAAAGTAAAGGGGGCAATTAATGTCTTTCCCTGGAAAGGTGTGAAAGGTACCTGTCAGGTTTCATTAAGTGTATTTATTCTTTCCTTTCAAATTATCTCTCATTTGAGCAGACCACTCGTCTGGGTTAATGGTGACAGAAGACAACAGCACTGCTGTAATCATCTTGCACAGCAAAAGTAGCCTATTAGTGAAAGATGGGGAATCCTGAAAATGAAATACTTTATTGTTGATGCCACTGAAATACCCCATATGCCTAGAACTGTTGTAGAAAAGCAACGCTGGAGCTTGCTACCTCTGGCTTTGTGAGAGACTTAGTATCTTTGGGCAGCACATATAAACAGTAAGAGAAAAAATTGTTATTCTAGTAGCTTTATGAATGTGGATTTGAAGCACAGAGAAGTTATTTGTTCAAGGTCATACAAAAAACTCCATGAAGTAACCAGAAATTTTGTGCAGATCTCCTGAGTCCAAATCTGGTGGGTGGAGTTCTTGTTCCTTCATTCTAAAGGAACATCCATCCTTTGGTAGATGTGTTGTTATGGCAAGCAACATCTGAAGGTATAAGAAAAGATATTTTTCTATATAAGTTTCACCCAGAGCTTGTCCAAGTCAGTGAAAAATCTCCCATTGAAACCAATGAGTCATCTAAAACCTGCAAGGGGCAAAGCCATCCTCCACTTTCAGGGGAGCACAGCACAACTGTGTTGCACCACAAGGGATCAGCCTGACCTCATCCAGGCAATCACTGGGACAGCATGGAGAGTGAGAAGGAGCTGGAGGGAGTTTTCCTACTGTACTTGCTGCAGGGGAAGGGGTGAAGATGGAGACAAAAGCAGGGAGAAGAGGCAACAGGCAAGGAAGAGGTTCTTAGTGTATTTCTTGGCAAAACTTGTGCTGTGCTTTGTGTCTATTTCTGTGAGTTCCTTCGGAGCAAGTACTGCAGGGCTGTGATCACAGCCATACAGTTTGCAAATAACCAACAAATGTGAGCAGCCATGAGTCTCTGAGTAGTGACCTTTGGTGGTGTAATAGATTTCCCTCGTGATGCTGAGATTCTTTGACAGCTGAGCCTGACTCTGAGTTTACATGTTTTGTCAGGCCAGCATCTCTCAGGGTTTGTGGTTAGGGTGGTCTTAGTAATAGTCACTGTTTTCAATTCAGGCAGTGAAAGAGATGCTGGGCCTCAGCAGAAATTCTTCGGGTATTTCTCCAGCTGGAAATCTGCACATCTCTGAGCCTGACATTTTCTTCTTAGTGGTTTTTAATGTTATATGGATTTTTGAGAAGTATAATTTATGTCAGTGCCATTTAATGATGCACCTTTAACCAAAGATAAAACACTACTTCTGATTTAGCCTTTTTGGCCCGGTTGCTGCAGATCATTTTAGCAAGGGAAAGGTTGTCTGCAGTATGAATCCCCCAACCAGTGAAACTACTTTGTCTTAATTACCTCAGGACGAGAGAGTGCCCCTGAAGCAATCATCTTTGTTTGTTAACACACCCTATCTGCTGCACTACTCCCCATAAATAAAACATGACCAAGATTACAATGTCATGTTCCTGTGGACTCCAGACCCTGGTAACTGCTCAAGTAGAATGCACAAAAACATCCCACAGCAACCCGGTGCATATTGGAGGGCATATAGAAGGGATGTTTCTCATTCCTAAGCAACCACATGCATACTGGCTTCTAATATTAAACATGATGTTTGCTCGAATGCTAACATGACGTATAAGACATATTCTTTCTTGCCTTTGTCTTGGGTAAACGGCAGATCCCAGGCCAGATCTCTAGCTGCTAAAAACCAGCAGAAGCTCCAAGATCTGGCCCAAGTGTTTACCCTCTGCAGATTGCCTAATTGGAGCCCATATCCATGGTGTTAGCAAAGCATTTGCAAGAGAGGGTTGTAGGTGACTTTAAAGAAGATTTAAGGATTTGCAAATGTTTTGTCTTGGTTTTCCCTTGTTTTTCTCTCTAAGTGTTTGTCCATTAGTGCTCTGCCAGTGTTGCTGTGCTCCCGAGGCAGGATAGCACTTGATTGCTTAGGCTAGGACAAATGAATACTATAAACAGACTGGCCTCTTAAATATCTGGGAGAGGGAGGTAACAGCTGTGAAATATTTTCCCAGGCTTTGATTCTCAGCAGCAAAAATGGAGTGTAGAGTCACTCCTGCACTGAATAGTGTCTTACACTGTGGCTGATCTCACAAAAATTAAGGGGAACTGTAGGGTTAAAGATGGTTTAATAGAGATTAAGAGACCAGCAGTACAAAATCACCCCCTCTGAGAATAATTTAGGGTTAGAGTAAGGGGTGGAATGAAGCTGCCCAGGTAGCTCAGAAGTGTGCTCCTGCTCAGTAGGAGGAGGGTATATTTTGCTGCCTTCCTTAAGGGTCTTTGGCTTTTGGTGCAGGGGCAGCCTGGACCAGGATAGTAAGAAAGTAGAGAAAAAGGGTTAGATTGAGATCTGACGTCTTCTGCCTGTTCTGCTGGGCTGCTTCAAAGCCATGAGACTTCAAAAGGGTGGGGGAGGGCTCTTCTGGTTATACAGGTCACTTCTATCACAGAAATGCTGTTATACCTGTATTGCATATCTACACATGTTGTGACCAAGTAAGTTAATTTCAATGTACTCTCAACTCTCCTGTCTTCTTTTTCTTAAAGAAACAGTATTTTCCATTCTGTTCCCTTATGTCCTTAAAAAAGACCCACCAATCTTGATATGAAACTGACTTCCATTGGTCCACAGATCAGCTATGAAGATCATTGATGCTTGCTTTCCAAGTGGTTCAGCACTTCTGAGAAGGTCCACAGTGAAGATCCAAGATGTCGAAAGGGTACAATTAAGAAAAGATCTCTTTGGACTGAGAAAAAGATATCTGAGGTCTGTAAAATCACATGAGTGGATCAGGATAGGTGAAATGATGCTTGTTGGGGAAGTTCAGAAGTGGTTTTTCACCCTGCATGCAAGTAAGCTGCACAACTCCTTGCTCTATGTTTTTAAAGGTTTATGTACCTTAAAGGGGAGGCTTTGCAAACTCACAGAACAGAAACCTTCTGAGGATTTCTGAATATATGGAAACCAGTCCGCAGGAAGTTGCTGAGCCTCAAAGGGCTGGAGACTGGAAGACCATTTAGAGAAATGTTCTGTATGTTGCTTTGATCTTAGACACTTCAAATGCACCTGTATTTGGGCACTGCTGGAGAAAGAAGATGCAGACTTTTGTTCTGATCCCACATGTTGCTGCTATGGTCATACTCAGGGGCTGACAGTCAAATCAGTATGGCTGGTGTTACAGGCTGGTGTATACCCTTCAAGGTACCCTTCTAAAATTTTCTGAAGCAGTCTTAAAAGGCCCTAGTAGTTGGAGCCATCTTGTATATTTGCAACTGCAATGCTGTATTTGTTCATTCAGAATATCTCCTCCTGTGGCCCATATTAGACAAAAAAAATAATTAAAAATTTCTCTCTGTCCAGTCAGCTCTCAGCATCTCAGCGAATCAGTTGAGCCAACTGCTCTGGTGCTTTCTGTGAGGGAGACAAACATCTCCTGCAAGGGGAACCAACAGCTCTTTCTATAAAGTACACCAAACAGACATCAGAAAGGTCATACTGCTGTCTGACAGGCTGTTCCATGGATTATCAAAGGCAACTGCCTGCCATTGCCCTGACCTACTGTATGCTTTGGTCAGGCCACGCATTCATTCATTTGTGATTTCAGAGATGCTTTTTGAAGGCTTTTCTCGGCTAGTTGCTCTAAACGCAGGACTTTAAGTCTCTGTAGAATACTCCAGTCCTTTTAATGATTTGTGCCCTGTCACTTACGGAGTTCTGTCTTTTTCCCAGCACTGCAATAAAATGGTATTTCCCTCTCTTATGCTTTCTTTCTAGTGCTGTACTTTAAAGTTTTAGTTTGTTTGTTCAGTATTGTCTTGATAAATTCAATATTGTTCTTCCCAGTTTCCTCTCTCATCTTTGCTTTTTGTTTTCCTGATTTACAAAAATCTGCTTTATTTCTTGATCTTAAATCTCTATATCTACCTTCTTATCTCTTGCAGTTGCCTTGTTTCCTCAGATATATCCCTGACTTTTATCTGGCATCTCGCAGCCCCTCTTGGCAACTTTCTGCTAAGTGTCTTCTATTTCTTCATTTGTAGCACTATTATTCAGGTGGGTTTTACTCTGAGATTCTCTGGCTTTCATCACTCAGGATGGTACACCAGAAGTTATGTAAGCACTAAAATTTATTTCTAATCTATCAGGTTAAAATGTGTAAAAATGAATGGAGTGAAAAAGAAGGATGGCCAAAGCAATAGAATAATCTCTAGTCAAAGTTTACTGCAAGAAGAATCTGCTGGACAACAGTTTTAGTTTGCAGGGAAATATGGGGGAGGGGGGGAGGAGAGAAAAAGAACAAATCTCCATATTGCATCAATTCAGTGCAGGTCTAAATCTCCCCAGCTGAGAGTTTGGCCCTGGCTGTTAATTCATTTATCTTGCTCAGAGACCTATCATCTGCAGAATATTTCAGTCATTTTGCAGCTGGGGAGAGAAACCTGTTGGGGCAGATTTATGTGTCCATGCAGAGGAGTGAGGATATATTGTGAACCTGCCTGTGCCCAGGTGTGTGGTGCTATGGGTGGAGCTCCTCAGCTGCTTCCCTCTCCCACGGGCAGGTGTGTGGGTTGTGGCTCAGAGAGATGGCTGAGTTGTCATGAGGGATATAGGCTGCTGCTGGAAGAGGCTGGTGGTAGATTGCACTTTCTGCCCCTGGGAAGGGGCAGGAGGTGGGACTGTGTGCCGCTGGGGCTGTCTCTGAGCTTCTCAGCCTTCCAGGGCTTCTCCTGGGCTGAGTCGAAGTCATCAGCTGCTGCTGTCCCAGGGCTGTGCCAGGAGACATGATCTGAGCCATAATTTGTTGATGAAAGGATGTCATAATGCAGAAAGTCTGAGTTACTGACCTCTGAGTTCTGTTAATTAAAGGTTGGTAATCCAGGAGTGAGGAAGACCCTAAAAATCACATTTCGTCCTGTGTTGGTTATTGGAAGCCGCTGCTTTCACATGCTGACACTAGGGGAGACTCCAGACAGACCAGCGGAGTTAGCAGACAGAAACTGGCCTTGTAAATCTGAGCTGCCAGTTTTTGCGACAATGAACAAAAATGTAATTGTTTAACCAAATGTATGTGTCATAACTCGGTGACCTCAGTGAATACACTTTAATTAAGTCCTTTTGTTGCTTTTCACCCCTTTCCCCCTCAAGCAATTCCAAGTTTTTGAAAACAGCCAAACAAAGTCTGTTGTGATTATTATGTATCTGACAGAACTGTGAATGATCCACAACTATAAAAACAATATACCAGCTCCCGTCTTTGGCTTTTAGGCAGGACTAGCCATAGCCATTACTGGGGTAATGAGAACTTCTCAACTCTGTGTAACATGCTGCAGTCATCCCCTAGGGCAAAGCTGTGTATGAGCTGCTCAGCTGCTCAGAGCCTGCACTCTCCCCCTGAAATCAGGGGAGCCAAGCTGATGATATCAGCTCAAGGTTTGGCCCAAAGACATTTGCTTTTTGCCTTGGGAAAGGGACAGTCTGTAACTGTACCATTGAAGTTGGAAACCTGGCCTAAAGGCATGAAGCACAGGAGATTATAGAAGCTACAGGTGGTATGGAGCTATGGAAGCCCTTCAAACAAGTTTGAAGAAAAGGTTCAGAAAGCCTGGGTGATGTAGGAGATGCAAAATGGGATAGAACAAAAGAAACAAGGAGAGAATAATGAATGCATGGGCATGAAATCCAGGCCAGGGAAAAGAGAAGGCAGTGAGAAAGAGCAGGGCTTTGTGGGAGGTAAGTGTCAGCTGGGCAGTTAGGTTTCAGTGCTGGGCACCTGAGTGGGAAGTGGCAGAAAGGGGAAAAATTTTGAAATTGCAAGTATTCATTTCCCACTTGGAATAATAAGGCGTAAAAGCACAAGGAGATCCTAGAAAGGTGGGAAGTGGTATGATCTGAGGCAAAGGGCCTATGAGTGGGGCTAGTGAAGTGTGTTTGAGTTTTCATTGCAGAAGCAGGTGGAGAAAGGGGCTTAGCGATTGAACTAGGTAGTCTGCTTTTGCAGACCTATGGAGAATTTTCTAAGCCCAAAAGAGGTTCACATAGAAGCTGAACCTTGAAAATAACTAAGTGGATGATCTCATTATTATTTTTAACTCCATATACCATTGATAATTAATTTGTCTGACATCATATTGATTTTCTGTCTCTTGCTTTATTGTCAGTGTTTTGTTTGCAATATATAACTGGTAAAGTTACAATTAACCCATATTGCCCTGTCCAAACACATCTGTGCATGTTTAGAAGCACAACATGAATATGATGCCTTGCAAAGTACAGTAAAATGCTCATGCCTATACTAATGAAAAAAAATTCTGAGACATGCTTTAATGGATGAAGGTAGAACTAGAACTGATATTATACTGAGCCCTGTTTTGGGGAACAGAATAGATATGGGTGAAACAAGAATAATTTCATTATGAGATATCTAGGACAAAAGATCTGTATAAAATATTCTTCTGTAGATTTTTACCTAACTGATTAGCATTTCTAAGGGAATACTTGTGTTCAAGACAGATCAGGATACTTTGCATTTCTTGAAAGAACTTCCTTTCTGATAACATTAGAAACCTTGATATGCATATGCTAAACATGTGATTCTCCATTTTTTCTTAGTGGCCTGACATTGTTTTCATTGTCTTCAATTTAAGCTTTCTTTCCTCTAAAACAATTGATTCTCTTTAAATCTTCAGGATAGCTAATAAGCGTATTATACACACACACACTCACACATATATTCTCCCTTTTCATTAACTTAACTTTTCAGTTGCACATTGTGAACCTCAGCCACCAGGAACAGCGGTTCCTTTGGGTAATTTGCAACAGAATAACCAAAGTGCTAAACCCAAACAGCTAGCAATGATTGCCTTTGTGCCTTGGCTTCTGCACCATCAGTTCTGCACGGCAGAAAGGCTTTGCTTTTCCATCAAAAACACACAGGGTCAACCGGAGACAATCCCAGAGAAGCACCTCCCAGCCGTGATGAGAGTGCTCACAGTACCCTTCTCCTTCCAGCTGTTCATTCTCCTGCAACTGAGAAACCCGGACCTTCCAAAATGTTTCATACATCTGCAATTTCCCTGACAACTGCCCAAAACTGTCCTTCCCGGCTGCCAACAGCTCTCAATACATCCTGGACAAGCTGACTAAACATCCTTCTTCCTCTCGTAATATATGCCAGCAATCATGGCCACGCAGTGTTATCGCATCTTGTGACTGCTTCTGAATTTTATATAACATTATGATTTGGATGGAGCCGAGTCCTTAAGTTCATTCTTATTTGTGAGTAGTTCTGTGGTTACAATTGGTCAGATTTGTGTTCATGCTGTCATGAGGAAACTGGCATAAGAGCCCAGGCATCTGGTAGAACTAGTAGGCTCCTAGTTCTCAAACCCCAGCCCCTGAACATATGGGAGTTCAGTCTAAATAAGTCACCAAGGCTCTCTCCTGAAGTCAAATGGTGTGAACATTTGTTGCAGAGGTTGCTTTGGGTGTTAAATAAAGCTACAGTACCTATATTTCCTCTTGTTGTCGTAGTTCATAGTATGAGGATCATTAGGCTTAGTCAAATCTGACCAGAAATGGGCCCAACCAACAATTCCTTACTTGAATTCTCTAGTGGACACCTGAGATTTATCCAATGAAGTTTGTGGAAAGCTACACAAATGGCATTCTTGTGGTGGACACTGATAATTCTGCTCATCTGAATTAAGAGAGCCCTCTTCCATATGGGTAAAGCTTGTCTGTGAAGGAAATACAGCTTTAGGAAAGCTCTTTGTCAATTAAAACAAAAGCCTAAGAAGTTAAGGACCATCACAAGCCTCACAGTCTTCCACTCCAAGTGTGAGACATGCTTTGTGACCTTCCTTTATCCAGTATGCAGCAACATGTGCAGACAAAACCAGAGGAAAAAAAAAATTCCTAGGAAAACAAGAGGCCTGGCGCCACATACTCCTCCTCCATGGGGAGATGGATGATGAGAGAACAAAGAACATGTGATGGATGTGAGACACATAACATAATGTGATGTCCTCAGATACTCAGATGAGCAAGTATCCAAGTTGCAACAGGAGAGAAAGACACCTGAATTTCTACAACAGATTTCAATGGAAAGTGAAGATGCTGGGTGAGTGTTTCAGTGCCACAGTACTCTTCTTGCAGTGAATGTTCATGGATCATCAAATTTAGTGGTTAGGATAGACATGTTTTCTTCTGGACATTTCATGGCATTCCTGACTTTATTAAAATCATGTGGTGTACTGCTGTGCTTTTTAAATTTTATTTTATTCTTCCTTGTATGTAGAATGTCCTAGTTTGACTGCTGGTCCGGTGGCCATTTTCCAGGAAAACTGTTTTGTAACAGCTGGCGCACGTTCCTTGACTTTAGCTCATAGACTATCAGAGTTGAAAGTCTGCCTGTAATCATGTAATGGAGACAGAGCATGTTTTTAACTTACATAGTGGAGCTGAAGCTATGACAGCAAATATCACTTTCTTTACAAAATAAGCTATAGATAGACAGAGAGAAAAAAATAATTGAATAATTGTGACCAATGGAAGAAATTCTCCTGTTCTGCTCCCATATTGAATGACTGGAAGTCTGTAGGTGCATACTGTTGGTACTTGCTGTGACTAATTGCCTATGGGAAATAATTTTCATACAGAAGAATTCATAACAACCAATTCCAATACTTCCCAAAATCAGGAGCTGTTTTCAGTAGGGAAAACAAATTTCTTAGTTGCTTTTTGGAAGTGGAGCTCTGAATAGAATCCTTCTGGAAATTAAACTTCAGACAACCAACAGCCATCATTTAATACAGTCTTACATAAATCACACAGGAAAAACTGAAATGATGAAGGGGTTTTGGAAATTGCTCCCCATAACTATAAGAGATATCAGAGCCATCTTTGGACATTGTTGTATTGTAAAGATTGTTGAAGGTGATGCTTTTTACAAGTTTTGATAATCTCGCTTTGTGATTTTTCATGGTGTATGGGAGAGAATGGTTCACTGGGCAAGAGATGTTTGTGACATGTACACAGGAAAACAATTAATGGATTTCTTTGTCCCTCTGAGTGTTGCCTCAGTTGGTGGGGTTTGCAGAGACATGTAATAGGAAGGCCTGACAGGATTATTGGTTAGCATAGGAACTGCCTGCCTCCTTCACTTCCTCAGCTGATCCCTCTCACATGATTTATATTGTTCTAAAAGGACAAGCCAACAATTCAGGACATCTGCAGCACCTTCCTTGCTTGTCTTTCTGAATTTGAGTTGGGACAGGGCAAATTCTGGCCTCAGAAAGCTGAACATGGCTCTAGTTGCCTTCCCATTGCAAAGTGTCCTTGCTGCCTGGGACTGAGAATCGGAGGCTCTGCTCACCCCTGGCAATGTGCTGCTGGGCAGGCACACCACAGTTAACCAAATCTGTTCACTGTATTTGCTTGAACCGGGGTCCTCAACCTCTCAGTTTTGTTCTCAAATGTTTCATCCTCCCCTGCAGAAGACAGTTTACTTTCTGAGCAACATCTCCAACCAGATAGCAGCTGAAATGAGACATGCTGTTCTAGCATAGATCCAGTGTGCCTAATGTGAAGATTCAATCTGGAAAGCAGGCTCTAAGGAGCATAATTAGAAAGGAAGTTGAGAATTATTTAAACATGAGTCTTAGCAGAGGAAACTGTAATCTGAATGTGTATTTTAGCTCACTGCAAATGTTTAGTGGCTGTAGATATACAGAATGAATCCATTGGCTTGGCTTCCTCTCTGAGGTGGGTGCCTTGATATGGACTGTAAGCTGCACACTCATTTGATGTGTAGGAGGACATAACCCTGCTGAGCTGAAAAAAATGGGACATCGTAAGCAGTGGGACAGTCATCTGCCTTCTTGCAGTCAGCATATTTGGTTCATTATCAGCTGGGCTTATTATGTCAGGTTTAATGCTTTGCTAACTGTGGTTGAGTGGAGTGTGCTTGGCTTAGCACACCAGCAGAGTGTTCATGTCTACCCACAAGACAGCGTATAGACATGCTATGTGATTGTTCCTATGCTGGGTAAGGTTGAACCTAACAGAAAAGTTAATTCAAAATATTGGAATTTTCTGTTGTAGATAATAAGAAATGGTAGTGTTAGATTTTGGGTCACAGTGTACAAAAACACTATGGGAAAAACTGCATGCATTGTTCCTGCAGATAAAAACAAAACAAACAACAAAACAAAGGCCCACAGAAGCCAAAGGAGCTGCTAGAGAAAAATGTGAAATCCACTTTAAAGAGAAAAAAGCAGTAAGTCAGCACAGCACTAACGGGTAACATAGAAGGTGACAAGTAACATGTCTCTTCAGAACCCCAGACAATGCCTTCCCTTTTACAACTGTTGTCATTTCATTTGAAGGACATTAGTATCTTCAACTTTACTGTACTCCTGGGATGAAAGGAGAAGAGGCAGCACCTAGAAGCCATACTTCCCTGAAAGGAAGTGTTAAGGGTTGTTGGATAAGCTAAAAAGTTGAACTAAAAGTGAAGTGATGTCCTTGGTGTTTGATGTTCAAGCACAAAAAGAAAGCGAGCCAAAGCAGTGCAGAACTCAGGTTTTAGTCCTTCCTACACATATAGTGTCCACTCCATGAAGTGCTTCCTGAAAACAGAGATTTTGAAGATACCAGACATAAATGTATCACATAAGAAGCCTATCAAAACATAATATCCCTTCTTGAGAAGCCAACTTTCCTAATGTGCTTTTTACTGTGCTTAAAATAGCAACATTAAATGTGGCTAGTAGAACTTTCTTATACACTTAGAATTCTCACCAATTGTATAACTTAACAGTGTTTCACACCATGTTCTTTCTTTTATAGCTTTTGTGAGCTTCCAACTGGCTTGGAGAATTAAGATGTTTTCTTCTGGGTTTAAGAGAGTTACTTTTTTCATGCCAGTATTGTACAAAGTCTTGTGTTTACCTTTCAGGCATCTTGATGTTGGTGCCAATGCAATTTATTCTTGTGATGATAAGAGACTGGCTTGTACTTGGTTCTTCTGTTAGCAGGGTGTTTTGAAAGTCTGTTCTGATGTTTACTGGTTGTTTGTCTGCTATGTTCCTTTCCACATCCTGCTGACTGAGTCTAAGTGCCACCTTCATGTTAATGTTCTGAGTTTGTAATAAGTGTGTATCTGTGATATTTGTGAATAATATGCCCAGCAACTGCTGTGTTACATGATTGAAGCTTTATCTTATCAAGACACGTATCTTCCTCACAAATATATTATTTCTCCTGAGATTACATTTGATCCCAACAGGGTCTCCTGACAGTAGTTTTGAGATGTTGCTAGTTCATCAGCTATTGTATGCTTTGAACTTTGGAAGGCTCAATTTTTGTCTTACTTATCCTTTCACTGTTGGATCTAATAAGGCTCTAGCAACACAGGGTCTATTGACATGCCTCTACATATCAACCTAGCAAGGTCTTGTGTGGGAGAGATCCTCTCCCTTTATTTTTTTCCTTATTGAGGTTTTCTGTAATAGGCTGAATTTTTTTTTCTTTCTCTACTTGACCAGCTTTTACATTTCCTGGTAAATTGCTCAAACTCATTGCAAACAAACCAGTGTCTATTGTCTGAAATTACACAGTGTGGGATAACATTTGTGATGAAATGTTTTACTGCGTTGTTTGGGATGGTCACTGTGGTAGTGTCTGACAGTTTGTCTTGTTTCCAGGAGGCGGGTTTTATATTAAACAGTTTAGCAAGAGCATATCCCTTGTTTTGACCAGATCGCTTTTTCTCAAGATGCTGCTCTCTGCAGTGCCCTGGCCGGACTCCAAGTCAGGGAATAATTTTCTGTCTATAAAAATCCCTCTCAAAATTGCTAACAGTCAAATTCTAAAGACTCTTGAATTTAATTTGTCAGGTTAAGGAAATGTCAGCTTAAGATAATGAGGAGAAAGTCTGAGATATTTATTCAATTTTTTTCTATTTTTCTGAATTTTGAGGAAATAGAACTTCAGTTTTTATTAAAAACCTGCAAAATGTTTTAGAATGTTAAATACATTTTTCCTAATTTCTGACATATCCTCAGTTTCAGGCAGCTGTTGGGGTGTGCATCTCACAAATCAATCTGTACTTCTATCATGAAAAAGATGGTATGGTATTGAACTCTTACATCATCCTGTAAATAATGTTTTCCCGTGTAACCAATTATCAATTTAAAATAGTTTTCTTTGTTTAACAGACAAGTTGATCAAAATCTCAATTAAAAAAAAAGTATTCATTAAAAAAAGAAAATTTTCACTTCTCACTTCCTCATCTTTCACTGACTGAATGGAGATTTTCTTTCGTGCAAATCTTTTCAAAATAAGATTTTATCAGTTTTCTTATTGCATAACTAAAATTGCCCAATCATCTCCAATATTTGACTAAAAGGTTTGCAAAATGTCTGCAATGAAGAAGGAAGATATGATTTATGAGCAAAATTCGGCTTGCATTCATGCAAAGATGCCTGTTTATCGAGACTGTGTGGAATCCCAAGACACTGGGAAAAAAACCCCAACAACAAAGTGCACATTGGCAGTTCCATGAGAATGACAAGGGAAGTAGGAAATTTAAGTATGTATTGTACTGTGTGGAACAAAATAGTTAAAGGTTGACATGTTATTTTTTGGAATGAGAAAAATGGAATTAGTGACAAGTCCCTTTGAGATCCTCTGGGAAGGAAGATGGCATATAGTGGCAGGATGCACAGTATTTGCTGTATTATTATAATCTTTCTAATTGTTCAGAGAAATAAAATGTACTTTGCTTGCCATCCTGTCCCTCAAATTTCCATCCCCTCTTAGAATATGCATTTGAACAGTATAAAATGATGTTTTGGCAAGCCCTGTTGAAGATAATTACAGAGACACTTTATTTAGGTCAAAGCAACTGGGACTACAGTTTCTTCTTCCAAGTTCCTAGAGATTGTTATTTTTGTGGAGGGGTCATCTGCATAAGTTAGAAATGAAGAGGCCCTTGCATTGTATATGAGGCATAATTTTTTTTTTCCCCTGTTTGCCTTTGATCTATACAGAATGAGGAACATCTCCTCCAGTTTGAATTTCAGATTTGCATGAGTTCTGAGTTTGAAGAATCACAGTGTGCTGGGAAGAAAAGGGAGAGCTGATTAATATTCTGTAATGCTTTCTATATAAGGAGAAGGAAACATCTTAATAGCATGTTGCAACAAGTGTGTTGTGTGTGTCTGTGCACGCGTGTGTATGAGTGCCCCCACGTTCATGCCTCCAACTCTGTGGTTGGAGTTGGCACAAAGAGCCCAACCAATAAATAAAGCTCTGACAGGTTGTATTAATCATTGCTGCTCTTGGAAAACCGCTTTCATAGGCTTTAGTTTATAAATCTCATGCATTACTCAAATGTTTAGCACTCTCCTTCTGNTAGCACTCTCCTTCTGGGGAAACATTTTGTAAACCACATGTGTTGTTTCTTTTCTGTAAACAGAGGAGGAGAACCTAATTTTGGGGTTCTCCAGATTTACAAGGTAAATTTGCAAAAGCCAGTCCCAGGCTATGCGCTAAAAGTTGCAATTACTGATGCATCCTAAATAGAACATGAGGTTTGTTTTAAAATAAATTGCCAGTAAGCTATGAACCTTGTGCGATATGTGAGCACAGGAAAGGCCATGGTAATTCACCTATCATCCAGTTCAGCAATGTTCCAGAAGAAGTCAATTTGGCTCACTCTTTTTTCGTGATAAATTAACAGCCTAACTGTTACTAAAGTAACAGTTGAGTGATGGGATTTCATAC
>VYZX01016169.1:29896-57525 GCA_013401335.1 Brachypteracias leptosomus | reverse complement strand
CCCTTTTTTTTTGTTTTGCTGTTTTTGTTTGGGTTTATATAGGGATTCTCATCTATAAAGGATTAGTACAGTATATATATAGAGAGAGAGACACACACACATAGTATATACAGTACATACTATATATAAATATATAGTATATGCAGTATATACAGATATACAGTACAACCTGTATATCTAATCTCTCACATACATATATAGCTGTCAATGAGCCTAATGAGGAAACATAGTTTGCTAGGTAATGATAATAGGAAGGACATGTAAAAGAAGGATGAAAACTCCTTTTGATGTGTTTGTTAAACATGATGCTGTATGTCTTGGGTTTGATTTTCACTTACTTTAATGTTTCTTTACTCTTTCTGTGGCTATATTAAGGAGTTCAAGCACTATAAAAACTAACAGTAAATCACCCTTTACTAACTATAAAGGCCCTTCACCGATCTTTGAAGCCAGAAGAGTGCTGATGAAAGCCGGTGACAAGTCTATATAAACGTATTTTTAGGTGCATTTAAAGAATTACATATGAGGGGCCGTCCTGTTTTCCACCTCCTTCCGTGAAGGAAGGAAGCAAGCAAGCCCAGGCTCCGGGTCCAGAGGCACACAAAGGCTGGTGCCATCCACCCCGCCCGGAGCGGGGCCGGGAGGCTGCGGGGGAGCGGGGCCGCGGCGGGGAGGGAGCTGCCGGCCCTGCCCGGCCTCCGGGGACGGAAAACTGGAACAGGGGCTTGTTTTCGAACCGTCTGAGGAGCTGCTCTCCTCTCCTCCCTTCCAACCCATCCGCCGGTGGGGATTGCCTGGCTTTAGTAGTGATGTAAACTAGGAAATATTTTATTTTTCGGCTTGCTTTGTCAGACCTTTGGAGCTGAGAGCGTAAGGCTGTGCTCTGTGTAGTGGCTCGGTTCAGCCCCGGTTTATGTACGTGTGTGCACTGTGCGATCCTTATTCTCTTCTGGGAGCTGCAATTTGACACAAACACTCGTGCTTCTTGCCAGGAACTCGGGATTAATTTCTGTGAAATGGCAGTTTAGTTTACAGGTCTAATAGAGATAATATGTTGTACCACATAAATTTGTAGGAGTGATAAGTTTGGGGATGTTCTCTGTGTTTGGAAGGGAAAGAAAAAGATATATTCATTTGGAGAGGAGGATTCACTGTTACTGTCCTGTTAATTTGTCTAACTAAAATATAAAATTTTAGAAAGCTAAAATGAAATTATGAAAGAGCATAGTGTGCTTATTTGCTCCTGGTACAGGCTTTTTATAAATAAAGTAATTTGGCTGCAAATATTCTGAAGTAATATTTTTGCACAAGCCCTAAACCAGACACCATTATTATTCATTTCCATGCTTCTCTTATGTATCTACAGATATTTTTTTTTGTCCTTGCTGTTGTGGAAGCACAGCCCTTTTCACAACTTTCTCTTTTATAAGTTACTAGGATTTGAAACCCTAAATCTGACTTCTGATCCCTCCTGATTCTTTAATAGCTGCTTCTGCCCTTCAGTTTGTTACAGAAAATCCAGAAGTAGTGGGAAGGAGAGATAAATAAATATAAAAAAATTATTTGCTTTAAATGTGTGAAGTGTTCCAATAATTTTAAACAGTTTAATTTAAATTTTAAACTACAAATCTTCAACCTCTAATCACTTCTAAACTGAAGTGGTTTTAACCAAATGTGAAGTGCTGCAGAGTTTGAAATGATTATGCCTGGAGTAGATGACTGTAAACTTTGGAGAGGGTTGCAAACTACTTTTTTTTTTTTTTTTTTAAACAAGCACTTGCACAGCACTGAACTATTCCTGCTGAAGGAGAGGGGCTAAGAGGGAAGCTCTATTAATACCACAAGATCAAAACAGTGAAAGGACTGAAGCATTTGAAAGTTTTCAAAGGCACAGTGTTCAATACCAGGCTGAGGCAAACTTAGAAAGCCCTTCCCAGCCCAAGAGCCCTGGCAGAGCCAGGGATGTGCTGGGTTGTGGGGTGCAAGGCAGGGAGGGTACTGGGGTTCTGTGTTCCCCTGGTTCTGGCGCCGTAGGAGGGCGAGCCTCAGCGAGGCTCTGTGGAGAGGAAGGTATGTGTGCAGCCGGGGGGATGGTTAACACTTCCAAATTTGTAGCTATGGTTTTAGGACTCTTTCCAGCATTAGTTTCTCTTCAACATTTTTATTTTAGGGCTTTCAATCTTTGCATTATGTGTTTTTCCTGTTTGAGGGAGAGACTAAGAAACTTAAACTAGAATTCAGAAGCTGGTCCAGGACTCAGCTCCAGCTGGAAAAACACATGTGCTGGCATTCAGCTCCTGTAAGCTCCTTTCTGACTATTTTGAATGCTGGCATTGTTACAATAGGCAGGGGAACAGCCATGATAGCCCAGGGTGACAAATTGCTCAGTCTTGTGCATGTATGTTTTTGCCTGGCTGGTTTTTATTAGCATGTAAGCATCATCTGCGGACTGCGCATTCTTTTCCTTTCATTTTCATTGACCCCATCCAGTTCAGATGACTGACAGATTCACTATGTGATTTTCAGCTTTTGATGATTAACTTTTTGACAGCAGTCCTTATCTTTTATTTAATATTATTATGATGATTATAACAAAGGGCTGCGTGTTGGGCAGCGTGGAAATCAGACTGAGTGCTGCCTCCTTAACTCTGGTGATAACTTTCTGTTGATTTAACAATAAAACAAAGCACAACTTTATGGATTGAATGAGGAAAAAGGGGGACATCTACTGAGTCTGATTATTTGGGTTACTGCAATAGGTAGTTATTTTACACCAATAGGTAGCTATTTTAAGCCCTGCTCCTTCAAGGATTTTGGTACTTATTTAATTTTCCTCAGGTGAGTAATCCCATTGATTTAAGTGAGACTACACATATGTGTGTAAGGGCCAGGGCCTTATTATGTAGAGAGGATGTAAATAAACATCAACTTTTCCCCCTTTGGTTAAAAGGAGGCTCTTGTAAATGAATGAAACCAAATGAACAAACAGAAAACAGATGAAAGAGAAAACATCCCTTCTTCCTGAAAGAAACACGTTACATGCATCACTTCAGATTTGGCAGCCTCTTGTCTCTTACAGTCTCTGTTTTTGTTTGCTTAGAGATGGCTGAATTACTATTTTTGATACCACTTAGAACCATGTGCTAGAAAATGGTTCTCATCAAAGCCTCCCACTGGGGCTGGACAAGATCTCTCAAGCACGCTCTGCTCTCTCCAGAAAGGATGATGGGGGAAGCGGCAAGGGACAGTTTTTGCTGTGCAGCCCCTCTTTTGCATAGGAATTTGCATGAAAGATATAAACATACTTTGTGTGTGCAAATCAGAAATAGCTGCTTGTTGGGCATTTGCCAAGGAGAAAGGCTTTGACTTTGCAGCTTGCTTTCAGTGCTGGTCCAAAAGCTTAAATCTCTTGTCCTCCAGGTGGTTATTAAATTATCCATGTCTGTTGCTTTATGTTATCAGTGATTCTTGTTCAGTTTTGCTGTCTTTCCTGAGGGTAAAAGACACTAGATGCAGAAGACTGATTTCTTTTCTACTTCAGTATCTGCTTAGTAGAAGACTGACTCGAGTTTCCTGTCCGCCCTTTGCCCATGCGAGTTAGATGCTGCTTTGTTGCTTTGATTTGAAACAGCTGCAAAAGGGATCTTTGCCACTGAGGTTTTGGTGACAAAATGGAGATTATATCCTCAAACACCCTCCCAGACATGTCTCCTTCCTTCTCTGCCTTGCAGGGGAGGAGGTGATTTTGGCACTAGGAAATGCCTCTGGGGGTTTATGCCAGTAGAAAATGCTCCTTTGCTTTGGGAATTCAGTACTGGCAAGCAATGGAGGCATGATATCCCCTTTTCAGTGCTAAAGTGGAGCAAAGGGATTGAGTCAGGGCAGAATCCTGTATCCCTGTTTAGCAGATGTTCCTCTTTCATGCATTGAGATTTTCCAATCAGTACATCTCATGGCTGGACTCAAGCAATACAAGATAAAATCAGTCCTTTCAGTGGGTGGAAAACCAGTCATGAATGTGTGAAAACTGTCTGGGAACATCCACGCTCTTTGACAAGGTCTTTGTGTATACTGGGGCTGATGGAAAACCTCCTGCCGTCTGAACTTTGGATCAGGCTTATACATGGATTCCAGTGATCAGCAGAGTTCTTGGTACAGGTTACTGTCTTGGCTGAATACTGAAGGCTGACCTCTAAAGGTACAAGGTCTGAGCTGTGACAGCATGAATTAAGAAACTGAGCTTTCATTTTTCTGGCTAAAGCAGACTCTCATATCCTATAGATCAACTGCTGAGGAGGACATTTAGCAGACTGTGCTCCTTTGTGAATCTGGTCAAAGCTTTTATCTTCCATTAAAAACACACTTGTTTGCTGGCACTGAAATATTTCAGTGGAACAGGCCTGTTCTGACACATCTTTCAAATGATTTTAAAACTGCACAGAAAAGCAGATTTCGGTCAAAACCAGCCTGGCTCCTTGCTGCTCCCTCTCTGCTGCCCACCCCATGGGCAGCCTGGGCCTGAGGGGTCCTGGACTTCATCCATGCTGTTGTGTGACCCTCCTGCAGCCCCACTGTGCCCTTGCAGCTCGCAGTGCTAGACATGACTTTGTGGCAGCAGATTTTTGGGCTCCCAAAACAACACTCTGTTGTGGTTGTAAGGCCATAGCTGAGCTGGAGATGTGTGTGCTTGGGCTCCCCCATGGAATTTAATCTCAGGAGTTCCAACCAAAGCACTACAATAATTCACAGTAGCTTTCCCAGACCAAATGTTCCTTTCCATCACCAGCTTTTAAATCTCCACTCTTCACTCTGATGTGGATTTTTTGTTCTTTCAAAATGACAAAATTTCCCTCAGAAAGATCACCCTGGAAGCCAGCTCTGGTCGTGGTATAGCACCTGGGTAACATCGCCTTAGAAGATAAGGTGAAAAGAATGTGTGAGAATTGTGGACTGCAAACAGAGAGTGGGATTTTCTGCTGTAGGAAAATAGGTAAATAGTGCCTCATTCTGCAAACACTTACCATGAAGTCTTGGGGGCAATCTGAACACCTAAATAAGACTGTAGCCTGGGAATAAATGTGAGACTTGGGACCATCACTTTGTGTAAGACAATATTGCTCTGTTTGGGTAATGAACTTCATTTGTGGCAGATCTGGCTCCCTGGTTTGTGGGAGGCTTTTGCAGATGGCGGCTTTCACTGAGGCTTTGTCTCAGCAGTGCATCTTCTCCTTCTGGCTTCTTCATAACCAAAAAATCAGATGTGCTCCCTCGCTGGGTTCAGTGGGGCTGAGGGAGCCACTGTTGGAGAGGCACCATGGGCAGGAACAGCTCTCAGGAGCATGGAGGAGTTAGACGCTTTCCATCACTGTGCTTTTCCATCAGAGAAGTTGAGTTTAATTTGCTGGCTAATCTCTGGTGGTGAAACTAATTTCTGCTCTGTCTGTTCAGATTGCCATGACACTCACCTGTGCCGGCATCCACTGCACTCTTCAGCTGCCAGGCTCTCTGGGTGGAGCAGAGCAAGGAAGGGTGCTGGCTGCTAATAGCTGCTCCCTCCCCATGACTGGCCCTGGCGTGATGTAAAGACACTGGGGTCTGCTCAGAAGTACCTGCTTCCTGTGCAGAGCCCTAGCAAACTCGTCACAGTGCAAGTATCCGTAACATTGGAAGTCTGAGATCACCTGAGTTTTGCCCCTCCCTTCATGGGTTTTAACACATAAATCAATGTGATTGTCCCAGTTCCTCTTCTCTGTTGTTTTATTGTTTTTCATCATAACATTTTCTCACATTGCGTAGGGGAGGAATACAAACAGAAGAATAGAAGGAAAAAGGTGAACGCTTTCTGGTTCCTCTTACATGGGACAACATTTCAAAACTTCTACATCTCCCTCCCTTGACTCTGGTTTTAATAACTTTTAATCACTTTCCTCGTTAGCCTGATTGTTCATTTTTCAATATGCTCCTTTAACTACTTATATACCTCACAAAGAATAGTGCAGAGAAAGCAAACTAATTTATTAGAAAAGCAGAACCACATGGCATTCCATATTGGGCAGATTTGTGATGAGCAATTAATTATTTCTATTTTCTTCCTCCCCAGTTTAAATACAGTTTAAGTTGTTGATGTTAATATTATCAAACCAACATTTTTATATCATTTGCCGGGCTTGACAGAATTAAGTGGATTTCTTTAAGTGATAATAGACATAATTAATTTGGTGTATAAGTTGCTTTGTCGCCTTTGAAGTTAAATAAAAAATGAGATGTTAAGACTGAATTAGTGATATTTAATTGGAAACCATTATAAAAAATAAACTATATGTACGGTAGTTCCATGAAATAGAAAAGAGAGAGCATATGTATAACTTCAGAAATTAACAATTTCTGGTTGAATGTTTTGCTTTAATAGCTGTAAGGGTGGCAGCGGTGATTGTGAGCACAATGGAGAGAAGGCAAAGGGAGACAGAAAGGGCAGGGCTGCGCTATTTGAACATGATTGACAAGAATAGTTACGTGAAATTTCTTTATAGGTCGTGCAAACAGAGTGAAACCATAGCTCTTGGAGATAGTGCAAATGTTTCATTTTCCTTGTTGAATCTTTTGTAGTCCTATAATAAATAGTGGTTATATGCAACATTAATATCTTGCAAAGGATGTTAGGTTCAGCCTAACGTGTTAGAAGAAAGTTCTGTTTCATTTTGACCCATGAGGTTAAAGCAACTGCAGCAGGAGAGTATGTGGAAGGAGAGGGGAAAGGATGGAGTTGACTTTTCGCAATCGGAACAGGCCAGCCCAGTAAAACCAGTAATTTGCCCCAGTAACAGTGGTTTATGCAAGGTAAAAAGTGGGTGCTAGACATATTCCTGTACTGTTGTGGTGAACTAGATGCTCTATTTTGGAAGCTGCTTAGGTGAAGCTGGCTGTGTAAATGAAGAGATTACAGCAGTGCCTACAAAAGGATGAAAATTAAGTCTTTTATTCCACCTGAATTTGCAAGGAAATAGTATGGATTATAATACCAAGATTCCCTTTTCCCCCCTCCTACACCTTTGTTGATAGTGAAGACACACACCAAGTTCATTCTTGGTCAAGTATGTGCCCACAGACTTCTCCAATCTGGGAAGAAAAAGGGGGTACTGTTGAGGAATAAACAGAAGATGCTTGTGGTCACCTCTAAATTACTGTTATGGTGAAAGGTGCTAATAGCTGCCATCAAGTGAGCCTTTGATCCAAAGACAATAATAGATCTCATTAAAATCAGTAAGTTTGCCAAACACCCCTTTTCAGCTCTGAAGAAGAAGCAACTGAGCCTCTTTAAATAGCAGAGACAATGGAGGGATTTCAGATAGTACATGCCAGGTCAGAGCTGAGCATGTGGGCAGGGGGATTTCCTTGGTGGCACACAAGGGGAGAAATATTTTGTTTGTAGTTGCTGAGCATCCATTGGCAGCAAAGTCTAGGAGGAGCAGTTGTGAGCAAGGCTAGGGTGGCAGGAGCAGGATGATATGTCTTGGATGTGGAGCTCGGGGGTGCTGGATGGTGAATTCTGGGTACAGAAACTGGGTACAGAAACTCCCTCTGTGTTCAGAGAAACACACATCTGGTTTGGCAAAAAAAGGGAAAGTAAAAATATGACCTAGAGAAGACCACTGCGCTGTGTCACTCTTTTCTCATCTAGAGGTCCTGGGGGGAACTGAATCCTGTCTAACTGCTAAGACCAAAGGAGCAACAGTGATGCACTTGAAAACTGGTGAAGTCTGTGGAAGACTCCTATTGCCTTTTGTGAGCTCTGGATCAGGTCAGAGTTGCCAAGAGTTTGATACTGCTGAGATGATTATCTCAAGGGGATGTTTCTGATGGAACTGTACAGTGGGGGAGACAACACTTGCTTTGCCTGGTTTTGACAGTATGTCACATTCGATGGATGCTCTCTTCACTTTCCAGCTTTTGACAGGCCATAAAGGCTAATTAAACAAAACTACTAAATTCACATGTTTCCTTCAAAGGAGCACACAGTTGCCCTGCAAATAGTTAATACCTACTATCATGGGTATGTAACTAGTCAGTGTGATAAAACACATATTGCAAAGCCTACTGATGGCAGATATTGCCAATTAACACATGATAGTACCAATCAGCGTTCGTGCCATTTATAGAACATGTTGCCTTGCTGCTACTGGAGCTTCAAGACCCACAGTAGTATGAAAGCATTTTTAAAGTAGGAATTTATGTCAGAGAGGGAGTAAAGCTCTGTGTTGTTTACGATATGAAAGTGCAAAGAGGGCTGAACTCTAGGGAAAGGAGCAGCGCTTTACAAATGTACAGAAAGGACAAGGTCTCTGCCCAGTGGGTCTTACAGTCTCAGGCCAGGGAAACTCTGTGTGTGAGACATCAGAGGATGGCAGTGGGAGGGAGGAGGAAGGGAGACAAGGTGGTGTGATAAAACACAGGTGTGTACCCCGAAGAACAGCTTTTTTGTATTGTGCTTTGTCAGCAGATTGCAAAGGTATGGAAGGCTTCCATCTCATGGGCAGTGTCAATGGGAAGCAGCAGAAAACAGAGCAGAGGAATATAGTTTGAAACGGATTTTTAAGAAAGGACAATAAATGGGTGAAAAGCTACTTTCTACTACCCCAGTTTTGGGCTGTCTGGGGAAAAATTGACTCTCCAGGCAATATCAAGTAGTTCTGTGTTGCTGTGAGTTATGCCAGCCTCGAAAATACTTCAATGTGGGCATCTGCTGGAGTATTTTTAATTCCCCTCCACTCAAGAAATGCTGTCTCCTTACCTTTTATTCCTGTCCCTTTGCTGTCACAGCTGTCCAAGAAATCTTCCATGAACTCCTATCAGTGCTTGGGGCCAGAATCTGGTATTTTCCTCTGTCCCCAAGTGTACTCAGCAACAGAGAGGTTCCTGTGTTTGAGGGACTGGGAGTGGCAGCCCAGGGGTTAATGAGGGAGGTGGATAGACTCGTCAATGAGGAGACATAGGAGAGAAATATGTATCCACACATGCATATATTATATACATATGTATAAATTATAGATACAGATATATAAAACAACCAAAAAATAAAGACATTACAGAGAAAGAATACTCCTTTAAAGTGGCTTGACATACAGTTCCTCATAAGGCATTGATATATGCTGTCTCTAATCATGCAGTTTGCATACACCAGGAGTAAAAATGAGTGAACACTTTAGGCTGAAGCAAAGCAAACTGGGACTGGGAAGTCTGAGAGTATCACCCTTCACTGTTCACTTTTTATCTTTCCTTTTTTTTGAGGAAAAGCTGTTGGTACCTCCTGCTGCAGTCCAGATATTGGTATATATTGGTATATATATTAGTAACTTGTAAGGGATGGATTTTTTTAAATGTGTTTTTTCAGCTGAGGTGCTGTAGTATTAGGTTTTTATTCTCTTGATGCTAAATAATCACATTGTTCTCACTCAGCTTGTCAGGAGGCTGCACTGGAGCCTCTGAGGTGAATGGACCTGGAAAGTTGCTAAAAAGAAAGATAGGTGAATAATTGCTAGGGGTATTTTAGAGGTGTTTCTGCCTCCTCTGTAATTAAGAAAGCACAGCTTGGGGTTTATATAGATGTTTGCACAATTTTTTTTTTCTCATCTCATTTATTTTTAAGAAGAGATGTCTGAGTAATGCTACTTTCCTCATCTCTTTCCCTTTTTCTAAATGCTATGGGAAAAAAGAAACACAAAGGAATTAGCAAACTCACCTCTGAAAATGTGCCTCTCCCCTCTATGCACCAATGGGAAATGAACACAGAAGGTAACTAACACCCTGTTTCTCATTACTTCTAGATTGAAGAAGAAAATGAGGGGAAACCTGAAGTAATGCTTCCCAATGCTGGTTTTTAGTAGTCACTTCAGCCTGGAGTGTTTTACATTAAAGTGATATTGTTCAATTACCTAATTTTCCTCTATAAGATTCCACTGGTCTCCAAGTACTTGTCTTTCAATCATCTCTAGTAGTTTGCAAGAGCTTTTTCAACAAGCATTTTCCATTTCTTGAGGCAAGACATTGTGTTTCCTCTTCATGGCCACAATGGAAATCGTCAGGGGATTTCTGTGAGTCGAAGCAGATTCTGAGGATGACTTTAGTGATGATGATTTCTTCACAACACCATTCTTGGGAAAATTGTACAATACAACCATACAACTCAGATAATTTTTTCCCTCAGTAGTACCTGCTTTAAAAAAAACAACATACACACATGGATCTTTAACGAATATATAGCACTATAGTAGGGATCCGCATTTTCCTTTTATTGCCAGTGAATGTAAATGCTGAGCTAACAGCACATAAAAATTTGATATGGGAGTACAGAGAAAAATGCTAGTTGAAATTGTATTTTTCTTTCGAGTAGTTTCTTCTTAAGAGAAAAATAAGAATTGCCAGGTAGCTTTCCTTTCTAGGTTTTACATGAGTTCTGATTAAAATGGATAGCTCTTTTTAAATAAAAAGCTGTTTGTTTTTACCAAAAGTCCCAAAAGCTGCAGTTTTCATAACTTACGAGGACACAGGAAATTTTGAAAATCACAAATGTCCCTACCCCCAAATAGCTGGGGAAAAATGACAGACATTTGCTTAGCTTTACTGAGCACATAATGTGCTGTTTGGCCTTCAGTACAATGTTTCAAAGTATTTGGATCCAAAATACATTTGCCCATACTGAATGTTTTATCTTCAATGTAGTGGTCCCATTTATGGGAGTGGGAGCTGTGATGCTGATCATTAGAAGCTACATATTGCTAACATTTGAGCCATAAATTTATTATAGCCCGAAAAATATTTTTTTGAAAGATCCGCATCTTTCCTGGAGTGGATTGAAATGCATATTTTACAGATACCTGATGAAATTTCAGAAGTTGCATAGGGTGCATGAGATTTCTTTTTAAACCTGAATAAAAAGGTTCTTTCTGTGTTAGTTTATGAACTGTTTTACTTTCATTTGTGCCTGCCATTTAAAGAATAAAGCATGGTTGAGGTGCACCTTTGTTTTTCTTCCACAAACCCTCCCAAAGTGCAGAAATCCAGTCAATCACTTTTACACACCCACAAAAAATAATGGCTTGACCTGCTCGTGGCCAGATCTGACATGCCCTGCTGTAGTGGGAAAATTAATTCACCTCACTACACTGCAGTCACCCTCAGCTGAGTCCTGCAATTATTTCATTATGATCTAACTAAGGCTGATAACAGATCTCATTTGATACTGCGGATGGCTGGGGGGGCAGCATGGGGGTGGGAAGCGAATGCCCTCACATGTCAAACCCTTGCATCTAACCAACCGAGCTTTGTGAGGCTTTCTTGCCCTGATGGAAACAGGGGTGATTAAAGACATGTTGTGCCCGTCTATGTAGCTTCCACATGATTTTTCTCCCTTAGACGATGTACTGTGCAGTTAGCATATTTGAAAACCTAGAGGCTTTTCATCTGCTGCAGGGAGAGGGAGGGATGTTTTTGATGGACTGGCTGGAGGAGTACACTCACAGTCCAGTGTTTTCTGGAGCCATTATCATATTTTCTTTCTTCTTTTTTTTTTTTTTTTTTTTTTTTTTTTTCACCTGTGCTGTGACAGATGGACGAAGGAAGCCCTGGAAAAGTGTTAATTGCTCTTTTTTTTCATTCAAGTGGCTCGGAAGTTCAGGAGACCCTCTAATTAAAGAATCTGTGAGTGAGCTGGGCATCTGGCCTCTGCCATTTTAATCAAACTTGTAATATGAGAAGAGGGCAATGGTTGTCCAATTACTTGACAGCTTGAAGATGTATATATAGTAAGCAAATACATTTGCTCAGAAGATGCCAAATTGTCATAACAACAAAATGCCTGCTATCTATTTTATGTTTATAATTTTTTAAAAAAATGGATAAACACATACCCCATCCTCGTCCACTGAATGGATCTGTGTGGCTTATAAGACTCTTCTGCATGATTTAGCGTCTACAACACAATTGGTATGCAGAACTTCTGTAATATATGCAGATATCATGATACTGAGTCAGAGAACAGTTTCTCTGATATGACAAAACTACTGAAGTTCTTTGTTTTTGAGTCTGCTGTGAAATACCTGATTTCACTCATTTGCTTACAGAGAGTTGCCATTCATTTCACTGGAGGGCATAACCACTTTTTTCCCCCTGTTTTTCAAACGATCCAAATCCTACCTCACACACCTGGAATTTATCACAGAGTGTATCAAGACTCCTTCATGTTAGTGAGCATTATGTTGAGTATGAAATTATGTAGTGCTGTTTTCCTGGATCTGATGACAACCTGGAATAATTGCTGTACAATGTGAATTTTGAAATTCTTCCTAAATGCTGTTAGCTCTCTAATGTAAATGAATGTTCAAATATCATCACTATTACTTAAACACACTGGATCTTGTTGAATCAGCTGAATTCACATTATTTCACTGTTAGTCTTTTTAAGGGAAACGACTAATAAAATGCTTATCTTTTTACCATAAACTACATTCCATATTCTTCAACGTGAGACTCTGGTGTCAAACTAAACAAGGCAGATGCCTCTTTACAACTGTATAATTCAGATTTATATTTAATTATTTAAAATGTCAGCACAAAGATACTGAAGGAATCTGCTGCAGACTTTAGAGTTTGCTACAGAATCCAAAGGACCTTACTGCATATATGAGTCTTGCATCATACGTGTTCTTTGAAATGTGGATGGCTAGCATCTGGTCAATGGAGCTTTTCTTCTGTTGGTCTTTGAAACAAGGTTGGTCATTGCATAACAATAGATAGTGTTTTTATTTTCTATAAACCAGTCAGACCTATCACCTATAAAACTTATCTTTGTAACTCTCAGCTGTATTGGAAATCTCGGCAGAAAAGACAGTATAGAAGGATTGTTAGACTCAGCATGGACTCTTCTGGAGCCAAAATTAGGAGTCTCTGGCTGCAGAGAGGAATGTCTTTTCAACCCTTCTGTAGTGCTCCAGTTATACTTTTTCAGTTCTGTGAAAAGAGAGTGCTCTCCACTTCTATTTTTTACATACCTTTCTCATTAGTCCTGAGTTTTATTTTTAAGTTTCCTCCACCAAGGAAGGTGGAGGACATCCACATCTTGCTTGCAAAAAACATAAAACTCCGGCAACTGTCGGTGCTTTTATAGCTGGCCACCAAACCATCAATTTGAATGAACAAAGCAGACTATTTTCTCGTACTTATAAGACCTACATTTATAGTATCCACATGCTGGGGTAATTACTGCTAAATAATTTAATACTGTAAAAACTGACATATCCATTTAGGTGTATGTCTGTTGTATTGTTAAACTGTATTGGGGTTCTGACCTCTATTAGACAGCAAATAATCCTACTAAAGACTGGTCATTCTCTCTCCCTCATTTTCTTGCTCTCATGGTGAATTTTATTCATAAAGCTTAGGGTTTTGCAGCTATTCGCATTGTTGTACGATTAGTAAGTACACACTTGTGATGGAACTAAAAATTCAGTGCAATCACAATCTTGTTTGATTACAAGTTCAGAAGGACCTAACTATCTAGCTGCAAGAATAATTTTGCTCACTGTAAACAGCTTGGAGAATTGTGTGTGATCATGTCGTGTGACAAAAAAAAAATAAAATTAAATTAGATTATTTGCTAAATGCCAAGGCACATTAAATATTTTTGACAACAATGAAGATTCTTTGTAAATTGTAATTAGACTGGAAATTATTGCACAGAGCCTGCCTCTCTATAATCCTTTTAAATCAGAGTAGTTGTAATTGGCCTTAGAGACTCAAACTGTTTCGTGTTTTATTTTCTAAAAGTTCCGCTTCTGCATATGTAATAACAGAATCCTTTGTGGATACGATACAATAGACATGTGTGTAGGGTTATTTTAGTTTATTTGTTTTGGTAGTGAGTCAGATAACCAGAGAAAAAGAATATAGAAGAGAAAACATGCCGAATGCTCCTGGATATGAATGGTACTTAAATGCAAAAAAAAACCCCCATAGAACTCAAAATGGGCCAGATGAGGCTGAGGTAAGCACATAGCCCTGCTGGTTAACATCCGCTAAGGATATGGACCTGTATTATGCCCCTGGTACTGCCAGAGGCTTCAGGAAACCTAATGATTTGGGCTTTCCTGAACTCAAAGCCATGGATTTTTTGCAAGTTCAAGTGTCCTTAAAGCTTCCCTTTCAAATTTACAAATTTAGTTTTTTTTCTTCTGGTTTTAGGTTCACAGGAATGGAAACTTAAGGAGAGCCTATGGGTAAGGATGAATTCTGCTGCAGTCGGTCTACATCAAAAGGCCTTTTTCAGTGAAAGATCCTTATGCACTGAATATGGCACTGAAGCATGAACATGTCTGTGTGTTTGTATAAATAATAGCTATGGGAATGGGAGGGAGCAGTGGCAGATAGTCAAGAAGTTAAGTGGAAGTCAAAATTAAGTGGGAATTTTGAGGCTTATTTGATGTAACACTTGGCTTTGAGGATGGAGGAAGTTGGACTTGAAGCAAACCTGAAAATTACAGCCCAGCCTCATTAGAAATTAGCTTGTAGTAATCAGAGTCTTAACTGAGTGTAAAAGTATATTTAATCTAGAGATGTGGGATTTTGTTGGGTGACTATTGCTCATTCTCTCATCGTCTGAATTAGCTAACAAAACCAAACCCGTCCATACATCCAGTATAAATTTTCAGCTCACCTCTGCTGAGATTTGGTTTATCACCAATATCCAAAATGAAGCAACGTTTGTCTTGGAACAGTTTACACAGGAATTCATGTGATCGTGACTTTCACTGAAATGAGAATAACTGCTAGTCTGCAGTAGATGTGATGAAAAAATAATCTAGAGCCACTTCATCCATTTCATGTATGGAAGTTACAAACCACAATTTCCAGCAAGACTATATGTAAACCAGTGAATTTTAAATATATTTAATTACTTCAGCTTTTCCTTGCTCTAGTTGAGACTAAATATTGGCCTATATATGATCTTTTAATATTTTTCATATTTAGTTTACACCTATCACTCAAAGTATAAAACTCATCTGCTAATATATGTTTATTAAAAAATGCTGCAGTCCAAGGATGAGATTTTGGTTGTATTAGTTAAATAAATGGCAAAATCCACAATAAGGGACTAGAATTTTACTGTACAAACTTTAGTTTTAGAAGATTGAAAATTTCAGTAAAAGCAATATAAATAGCTGTCTTAAGAGTTTCAAGCAGATAAGAGCTGCATGAGTTAAGTCCATCCAAAATAGTGAAAAAATCCTATTATCCTCAATGGGGTTTGTGTCAGATACTCTGAAAAAAAGAGCTCAAGCAATGACTTTGTCAGCATTGACTGTTGGTTTACCTGAGCATTAACAATTTCAATTTAAATGGATTATTTCTAGATCAAGCTATTTTTTCAATAAACTAGACGTTTCTAGCCAGGAAAGAAATTTCTAAACCAAGGTCTTATCCTAGACACTAGGATAACTTATGCTTCTTCAGGATAGCCACAAACAAGTTTGTATCATGAAATTAGTGAGATCAGTAATATGTGATGGGGTAAAATGGCAAGGATGTCTTTAGCAAAGGCTGTTGTGCTTTTTCTCCTTTAGGTCTGCCTCATCACTGGCTGAACTAGCTTGCTGTAGAGCATGCAGACATGGGAAGTGTTGAGGTGTCCAAAGCTGGAAGGACAGGATTTAAACAGATGGTAGTATATACATTCAGATGGGGCATTGAGAGAGACATCTGACTTGTGTCGCATTATAAGACAGAGCATGTGTCTCTGAAGAGCCAAAACAGCTTTGAAAAATACTTACAGTCTAAAGTCCTGGTGATTTCTGCAAGCTGGAAGAAGAGCCCTTGGGCAGCTCATCGGTGTGGGGAGGCTGCCACAGCCCACAGCTCATGGCCTCTGTGTCACGGGGCTGGGAGTGGGATGGTCTGGGGCAGGCTGGAGCATTTTCTCAAAGTCTCCAGCTGGTGAGAAATGGCTGATTCATAATATGTTTCCGGGGCCTCTGCATTACACCCTGCTGGCCCTGCACCAAGATGCAAAAGGCTTTGCTATTTGCATCCCCTACTCACCACGCTTCTGTGGCCAAATCCCATGGACTTTGTTTAAGCCTTACTCAGGTGAACCACCCATTGTCTCAGTGGAAACCTTTTCCAAGTGGCACTTGAATAAAGAAGTTGAAGAAGGTATGGTCAAGGGGATGGATGCACCAGGTGACTTAATTGGTCTTTTTCACTAAAGCTTTAATGGACAGAAAAATACCATGCGAGAGCCTGCAGTGCATTGGGAAAGAGGAGCAAGGGCACTGCTAAAGTAGCAGTGCTGAAAGGCTGCTGGGAAGTAATTCTTGCTTCATCAGTGCATAGGTCCTTTCAGCACACGCTGTGTTGCAGGCCAGCAGCAGGGCCATAGCTTTGCATTGCCCCCAGGCAGCACAGCCCTCGGGCTGCTCACCTGTCTGTGGGGCCACACTCCTTGCCAGTCCTGCTCCTCTCAGTCCTGTGGCCACTGTCTCTCCAGCATGGAAAAGACCTTTGTAACAGGACCCTATGTTTAGAAGTGAGCAGAGTTTAATTACGAAAAATGCTAGATTTTGCAATATATATATATGTGTGTGTAGGTATATGTGAAGAGGGAGAAAGCAACTTTATATGTACACACATGCATACATATTTATTTACAAAGACTGCACCTTTTAAAGGAAAAGTATCTTATAAAAACAGCTCTGAGATGGAGTCAAACTTTGAGGTGTAGCGCTTGAGTTCTGGTCTCTGGCATCATGTTTCTTGTTAGCCTCAGTATTCTCAACTGAAAAGTCATTTATATTGACATTATTACCAGACATCTGACTCATAGCTGCGATGTAGAGGTTAATTAGCTATGAAATTTGGAAGCTTGTGGAAGATGAAGAATGCTATGGTGAGTTGTTGCTATGTTGCTGTTTATTTCTGCAGTAGGTCTGGCTGATGGTGAGCTGTGTAGTGTTGTATGTTGATGTAAGTGCAGGTCTGTGATGCACATCTCACCAGTTCAGAAGCACTGAGGTACTGATGAATAATCAAAAGCATTTGGTAATAACACCATAAAGAACTGATAAGGACCACAAAACTGCAGAGATGCTGCAGGTAACATCCTTTTGGTTTTCCTTGATTTGCCAGATGTACCTGCTGACCAGGCACATGCTTGTGCCAATTGCATGGTAAGGATGGATGCAGGATCTCTTTGCACCTTTTCATTTTGTTTTCTGGGGGAGAGATGACTTCTCTTCCTCCTCCCCCACTTCTCTGACCAGGATGACTGGCGTGGGCGGTGTGTCCCCCTGGGCACTGTGAGAAACTCCCTGACTTCCTCCCCCAGAGCCCAAATGTCTCCTTTGATTTTCCTGATGACTGTCACCCTGCCACTGCCACTGCTGATGTTCCCAGTGCCAGGGATGCTGCACATGCAAGAGTGCTCCATGAAGCATGGGAGTCAGAGAGAGCCTCACAGAGGCCTGTGTTCACCATTGCTTTCCACAGCCCCAGCATGTGGAGACCAGTGGGGAAGGGTTGAAGCTCAGGTGGCAGCGGCTCTGCCCACTCTGCATAGTGTCTGCCCCCCCAGCTACAGGCCTGATGCTCCTAAATATATGACTGCCTCCGTCTTGTCACCCTGCCACAACTCACCCTTTCACTGATGTGAATGGGTACTATATTTACCCAGGAGAGTCATGAAAATTGCCATGACAATGATTGTGGTTGCTTGGGAATGCAAGGAGCTAATTTTGCCTGAATAATAAGACACAGAGTCATCTGTCTCCCTCAGTAAAGCCACAAGGAGTTTAAGCAGGTGAGAACAGGTAATCTTTGTGAGGGTATAATTGCAAAATACAGAATGTTCCCATATCAGTTCCGACCGGTGACTAATAAATAGCTCTAATGTGCTAATGACTGAAGTTTGATGCGCACTCTCGTCGTGCCTAAGATCTGTAGGAAAACTGAGCGTCCCATCCCCCTCATTTTACCACCAAAGGAAAAAATATTCCCATTAAAAAAACCTTAAGCCTGAAAATAACTTTCTGCTGTACATCTTCGCCTAGAGCAAATTTTTCGCTGGTGAGTAACAGCATTTTCACAATCCACCTTTTATATTTATCGCTCTAATTCTATATAGTATGCTAAAGTTCATTTAAAGGAGACTACAGCTTTTGCTTTTGGAAATCTGGAGAAGAATAAGATATCTACCAAAATCTAAAACTTTCTCAGCTAATGCTTTTCCTTCTCCACCACCTTCCATCACAGAATCTGTGGAGACCTGTTTGGTGAAATGACGACAAAGATTCTATCCCAACAAACTAAAAAAAGCACTAAAAAAGTTCCCTGTTTGTTTCAGGAATGTCCTATCATCTCTGAACAAAAAAAAAAGCCAGTCCCAGCAATCCAACACCCCCTCCAGAGGCACAGAGATTCGGAACAGAATAGCTTGATGGACGGGTGCTTCCCTATGTGAGTGCTGGAGACATTGACCTGCTGGCCCGGGAGCTCAGTGCCCCGGTGCACAACTCCGTTGTGAATAACAGCAAGGGGCTGATTTTGTACACAGTTTAGAAAGAGACAACTTCAGATGTTCATTAGCTTTTCCCAACCCTGATGCAGCAGTTCCGCCAGAAAGCTGAGAAAGTGTTTCTGCTGTATTTGACTGTAAGCAGCATCAAGCAAACACGTATAGGCACAAACCCACCTTCCCTCTCCTGTGCGTCTTTTGCTGTAGTAGTGTTTTAAGGCAGCTTGCAGCTGTGTCTGAGGCACTTCTCTGCTTGGTTTCAGTCTGCAGGAGCAATTAGCCTTCAAAGGCGTTGGTCAGACTCAGCAAAGGGTACTGGTGGCTTTAAAACTGCTCCCTCGAGTTAGATAAACAGTCTCCTAGGGCTCAGAAGAAATCTTTCTTAAATTTTTTTTTTTTTGGTGTCTTGCACTTTTAGTAAGTGACAGTTTTGCAAATTGCTAGTAAAGAACTTAAATGTCTAATTAAATCTTGAAGATGTACAAGAGTTTGAAGAGCGTGATTGATGCCCACAAAGGTATGGCTGCCTAATGGAGTCGTCCTGACAGCAATCGCGAAAGCCCATTTAACGGCTGATGTCTTGTTGTGATCCATGTTGTCATTTTTTCATTACTGATTAAAATTAAAAATCTGCTTGGCAAATCCATTGTAAAAATTTCCTTCATGAAAATCGACGGGTACAAATTATTTTGTCAATCGCCTGGCAATCAAACTGTGACTGAAGACTGTTTCATGCCCATAGGTTTGTTTTTTTTTCTTTTTGCTCATGGCAGTGAGTTTTCATAGCAAAGTTATTTAAGTGTAGGTGGCAGTCTTGGCAATGCTTAATTTTAAATAAATAAATAATTAAATAAAGCTGCAGCTCTATATTTTAATGAAATGTTTTGTTTATATTGTCTTCCCATTCCCATTTGAAAACAAATGGGAATATTCCTCACTGTGAAAGTTGGGCTATACTACTTAATTGTCTAATGCCATGTAATGACAGGTGAATAATAGTAATAAAAGCCTTTATTAGGATAAAATTTGTTTTGAGAGTGAAAGTGCAAACTGTCTAAAATGTAAAACTGAAAAAAACCCCAGGAATAAACCAACCAAGCCTTGCAATGCTACATTTACTGCAGCTAGAACATATTAGAACATATTTATGACTCCGCTTCTTGGTGGGGTTTCCAGCTTGAGGTTCCTGTATGCAGGTGCAGGGTGAGCTACCCTGGGGTGAGCTCGGCACCTCACCAGGGCTGGACTTCACATCCCCTGCAAGGGCTGAGCTGGGACAGCAAAGTGGAGTGAGGCTACTCCCTGCAGAAGCAGCATTGAGGTCTCAGTAGAATGTAGTTCACTTTCAGAGAAAAGTAATTTAGGGATCCTAATTTTTATATAAAATTCAAAAGATGATTTGCTCTGGCTAAAAACAAACGGACAATTCAAGCAGCAAGAAAAACATTATTGTCCTATTAATAAAACTTTTCTCCCACTTAATTGATATTTCCACTTCTCATAATTGAGTCTCATCACCAAGTATAAATCAAAGATGATAAAAATAGCTCTCCATAGCCGATATGTGTGCTGGTTTCAAGCTTGATCTCTGTTTCTCTTCATGCTTATCTAATCTAATCAATGTATCTTTTTCTGCAGGTTCTTGTATCATCACTGTGAATTATTTGTATTTCAGAGAACAAGAGAAAAGGAATGTTTTGTTGAAGTTGCAGAGTTCTTTCTTTACTGTGATCTTTAAACTAAAATGTTGAAATGTATTGTGTGCCTTATATCTTAGTGCTAAATTCTTCTGGAAAAAAGAGTGCATTGTTTGCTATGGATTAGTAAAAATTTTCTAAGTAATTTTCTCCTTGTTTTAAGTCCATCATGTTTTGAACATGAGCATAATAATAATATTCTTAGGGCTGTGAAATATTTCAAACAAAACAAGTAACTGTACAGTAAATGCATTTTGCTTATATGAAATAGGTTGCAGATTTTGATGTGAAGACCTCATCTGCTTGTGGCAAAGTGTATTTGTATGATAGTGCTTTCGGAAGGGACTGGCACACTCTACCTCAGAGTAAAGTGATGGAAAATAATCACCGGGAGAAAGCTGTCTGCCCAAATCCCAGTTTTAAAGACCCCAGTGCTTCTGGGGGTATGCTTTAGGCAGTTAGCACTTGGTACTAGTGTCTTTTTATTGCTGATTAAATCTGAATGTAGCATCAACATTAATAAGAACAATAAAATTTTTTCTTGAAGTGTTAATTGCCAGAATAAAATTGATGTTTTGACCTTTGCTGTAGAGAGTTGTAAAAGTATGTGCTTTCAAAAGTTGTGTATGCATCTACCCAGAATGACCTGGCAGAGCACAGTGTGCTAGGGAGCCCTGTGCTGTCTACAGCTCGGTGCTGAGCTTCCCTCTGGAGGAGACTTGCAGAGTCGATGACCCTCATCCACATGTGCTCCTTGTTTAACTATGTGCTTCCCTAATCTTTTTAGATGGGTGAGGTTGATCTGGGCTATTGCTGCCTGTTTTTGGTAACCTTGCATGCTGGACTCATTCGCTGGGCTGAAGTACTGGCAGCACAACAGGACTACTGCTGCTCCCAAACAATTGCACAGGGCTTTTGCTGCTTCATCGGTTATTGTTTGTGGCATGAGTAATAAGTGAAAACAATGGGATGGAGTAGAATAAGGAAACAAACAAAATAACAATGCGAACACCAAAACAACAACAGCAAAAAATCCCCAATTTACATGTTTTTAATAATGTTAATGTGACCAAGAGAAAGGCCAAGGAATTTTAGCCATGTGGGATATGCCACTCTTTATTTCTGCCTCTGAGGCAAAAGCAAAGTTCGAGCTTGGAGTAGGGTGTCAACCTCACTTTATGAAAGATTATTATTTATTTTACAGTAATACCCCAATGTGCCAGCTGCTACATGAAAATACCGGGAAACACACTTTTTCCCCTGAGAGTGTGTATGGTGTGACCCCTCTTTAAGGCTGTCTGTAGGGTTTCAGCTTGAGGCTTGCATTCATTCAAAATATGTACACACTGAGAACTTTCCCACTCTGCCATCGTATCATGTCTCCATTACAGGTGAAATCTGGGCATGTACCATCCTTCATCACACAGCCCTTTCTCCATGGAAAGAAAAGCAGAAGAGCAGATTTCGAGGCTTGCTGTGAGGGTTAGGTGACAAAATCCCCATGTGGACTATAGTGCTTTTTGGCCACAGAAGCTGGGCATTGTAGGATTTAGGGAGTACAAAATAGAATTTGGGAAGCTAAATCCAAAAATATAAATCACAGAGCTCTCACCTAGCCTCATACCTTTATTTAGTTTACAACTACCTGTATTAAAATTACAGTAGGAGCTCAGCAAAACTGACATAGTTGAAGGACTGAAGTCATGTCTGAAGAACAGCAATGAAGTTGGTGAAAGGTCTAGAGAAATAATCTTACAAGGAATGGCTGAGGGAACTTGAGACAACTGGGGTTGTTTAGTCTGCAGAAAAGGAGACACAGGTGAGGTCTTATCAATCTCTACAACTATCTGGAAGGAGATTGTAATTGAGGTGGAGGTCAGACTCTTCACCCAAGTAACAAGTGATAGGACAAGAAGAAATGGCCTCAGGTTGTACCAGGGGAGGTTTAGATTGGACATTAGGGAAAATTTATTCCCTGAAAGGGTTGTAAAGCTTTAGAACAGGCTGCCAAGGGAAGTGATGTAGTCACCATCCCTGGAGGTATTTAAAAGATGTGTAGTGGATTAGGTAGTGTCAGGTTAACAGTTGGACTTGATGACCTTGAAGGTTTTTTCCAACCTAAATGATTCTTACTGCCTGGCTGATACCTGAGTTGGTCAGTGGTTCTCTATAGGGCAAGGCTATAAACGTTCAGAAGTTTTTTATTGGTTTTGGACTCATCTTTCCATATACAGACATATGTTATTTACTTGCTTAAATGTTTGGGTTTAAGTTGTTACTGAAGCTGCATGTATGTATAAACACATCTAGCAATGGAATTCCTTGAAGAGATTGTCTGTCATTATTCTTAGTAAAAATAATAGAAGATCCAGTGTCCAAATTCCTCATAAAGTATGACAATGTCACCTGACTGAAGGGATGTTTGGGTTAGTGTTGTGACTTGCTAGAGTTTTATTTTGGTGAACACTATTTAATCAGAAATGTCTGATTCACAAAACCAGTTTGTTGTTTTTTTTTCATAAAAGGACTTGTTTCAATGTATTTCTCTAAAGACTGTAACGTTTTATGCATGTGTGAAAATGTTAAACAAAGTTTGAAGCAGAGAATGTCCACCTTCTCTCTCTGAAATAGTTTTTGTTTGGAAAATACGTTATACACACACAGTAGACATCATATATAATAACACATCCTCTACAATACACATGTATACTGGAGTGTTTTACACTCTGCAATTTAACATACTAAGTCATTCTCTACTTTCACATAGCTATAAGAGTCTGAATGCTTTAAAAAAATCCAGAATTCATCAAGATTTTTGCCCTTGTAGGTGCAGGATGTCCAAAGTGAGGCTCGAAAGAGTCGTCTTGTGTTTCTTTGTGTATGCTTGGATTCACTGCTTGGACAGATGTGACTCAGTCACAAATATTAGAGAACTTAACCTAAAATAATATTTAATGGCATTATATTATGTTTTTCATCTTAATCTATCAAGGCTATTACCTTTGTAGGTTAAAAGGATGCTTGCTTTTCCTCCAAACATGAATGACTAAGTTAGGAGTCTGGTTTCTCTAAGGACTCAGGCAGACACAGGCTCCTCTGGTAAGTGATGGCCAGAAAACGGGCTTGTATTTCTCACTTTCCTGAAGCTGCTGTATCTAATCCAGCTTCTCCACTTAGGAGTCTACCCTTAGCTGCAATATGTGGTAGCATGAGTTTCACAGTGGGCTGTACACTACTACTGGGGAAACCAAGATCTTGCTCACAAGGTTGAAGCCTCTGCTGTCACGTCTTTTCTCCCCTATTACCTGAGGAAGCTGCACTGAGGTGACAGGAGGTACATCTATCTGTACTGCAGTCACATCTCCTGATTGCAGCACACAGGTAACCTTTGTGTTCAGGAATAAATGTGTGACATATGTATGACATACATATCAAGTATTTCAACTTTTGCCCTAGAGTGTGTTAGTAATTGTCTGTATGTGCTAAATACATTACCATTTATTAAATTAATTATCCTTTATTCTTACATTAGACATTCTATGGTGGTCCCATCAGTCTAGTGTCACTGAGTTGATAATCACATAGTAAGTTTTAAATCACATAATATTTCATATTGAACTGTTTCCAGAAATTATTTACCTTTAAGACCTGTTACATTTAAATGTCCTTGTGCTGCTGGGATCAGAGTCTAGACTGAAAACAGTTTAAAAACAGGAACCTTGCATTTGAATGGGGAATGATTAGGTTATGGGCTGGCAAATATTCTTGCTAGTGATGAAGTTAATTCAAAAGTAATGCCATAAAAAAAAATGTTAGAGATTAGACGGCACTCAATTTTTTTCCCACAGTTGTAGGACTTTCTCTATAATATAAAATATCTCAAAGCTAATGAGACAGTTTCCACTTACAAGCACAACTAGTACATAATCTTAAACTGTGTATGGTTCTGTAAAACTGCACTACACAATCAAAATTATCTGCAGCTTTTTAATTACCTTCAGGAAAGCACTATAGGTCATAAATCTAAGTTTTCATATTTGTAGAGTTGTGCTCCCAGGAACATTGGTTTTGAAAAAGAAAACAATTTTTTGAGAGTGTATAAAGTACTTGAAAATAAAGGAGTTCCTCTCAACGTGGACCTTTATAACTGAGGTCAGAAACTGGACCCTTTCACTTTTGAGAGCTAGTAGGTTAATGCCTCATTACGCCCCAATAGTCAAGGGATTAACAGTGTTTCCATTACATGCTCCTGTTTTGAGAGGTTAATATCTCAGCCTATAAAAATTTGCTGTGTGCTGAAACTTGGCACACAAGGTCTCGGCACAGGAGAAACTTGTTTTTACAGAATATGGTTTAAATCACTTATATGAAAGAAAAAAAAAAAAAAAGAAAAGAAAAGGCAGAAGTTTGTGGTTTCACACTGGGATTTTTTATGGTCCTAAAAATGCAAAACTAGCTTTGACTTAAGCAATGTAATTTTGCATAATGTAAGCTATTGTCCCTCATTAAACAAAGCCTTGCAAATTTCTGCCATTTTGGTTTCCTGACCAATTTTGTTACCCCCTGTTCTCAATCTTAGCTTTAATTTCTGATCAAAGTGAATGTAAAACAAAAAGTGAAAGCAGACTACAACCATATTGCACTTTGAGAAAATACTGTTTCAAAAATCCTATCAAGATTTCTTGATGTTACATGAGCATCCTTTAAAATTAAGCTTGAGATTACTCAGACTCATCTCAGTTATTTCTCTTCTGTTGTTAGCATACCCATAACTGTATTAATGATGCTCCAAAGAACTGCATAAGGAAGGTAAGAGGTTTTGTTGACCTTTGTGAAAAACTTACCAGTGAACTTAGCTATTTTAGTAGCTGCTACTTAGATATATAGGTCATTTATCTTGCCATTCATGGGCTCAGTTCTGGTTTTTAGGCCAGATTCTGCACATGTACAACTATGCTATCGAGGCAAAGATGCATGTAGCATATATTTAATAGTAAGGATCAAAACTGGTTTCAACTTTTACTATTCTTGCATCTGATGTATCTTAAATCCCATTAGTTTTTCTGGCATCACCATTCATACTATTGTGGTTAAAATATCGTACCCCACCTGAGGGATTAGCATTCTGTCTTAAAATTATGCTTACACTGGAGATGTAGTATCAAAACTGTCAGATGAAAAAATAATTCCTCAAGAAAACCTAGAAATAATAGGAAGTTGAGCATCAACTACATATAAATCCCATGAAATCCGTGGTTCCTAAATTTTTTGGTGTATTCCAGAACTTAAAATATAACTTTGTTTTATTGACTTACAAGACAGCACTTACCCAAAGAGTCTCCAAAATTTTCATTGAGGCAAACAAGTAAATGAATTGAAAAGTCATATGTGTTTTGCTCGTGTAAGAAGCGGAGTTGGGTTCTGTTAAAGAGCAATGTGCATTTCAAGCAGTACTTTGAATAGCTGTGACAGAAAGGAAGTGCTGCAATTAATTAGTTACTTTGTTGTTTTTTTTTCACATTCACATCTTTGTCCATTTTTTAAAATGGGAATATTTAACACTCCAATTGAATTTATGTACTGTTGCTGGTAAGCGACATGCCAGATTGTTGTGGTCTGCAGGGCCAAAAGCTACTTTTAGAAAAATCAAAATGAAATGACTTTGAAAGGTAGTGTAGACAGACTTGCACTTGCATGAAGCCAGTTAGGTTTGGTGGTGGTACCATGGATCTCAGCAGGGTTCAGCTGTCCTGCCAAGACAGCTGAAAGCTGACCTGAGTGTCCCTGTGGTACTGCAGTCTGCAGTGCTGGCACACCTAGTTATAACTCCACATCCTTTCCCAAGAAATGTTATACACAGCTGTGTATGTACGTATGCAGCTAGAGCGTGTGATGTCCATGATGCAGTTAACAAAAAATGAAAAATATGCTATTAAGCATCACTTGAGGCCCAGGAGTCAGACCCTACTAGTTTTAAGTTTTCCCTTGAAACTGAAAATTAGTATCTTGTTAACAGGCTTAAAATACTACATGTTAATAATACATGTTAATTACATGAACTGAAAAATATGAAAAAAAAAGAAAAAGTAGAATCTGATTTCCCACAGGACTCTGTAGAATGAATCATGGTTACATGATGAGAAAGTGTGTTATCTGTAGAAGCCTTGAGACTCAAGCCTGCTCTACTGGACATGTGTACTCTTCCTGGCCCATGTCGGCAGAGAAGTGGGAGGCATAACTCAGTAGTAAGCAGTAAGATCAAGACTAAGCTACACCAGTAAACAGAACAGGTATTGATGTTGCATGCTGATAGTTTCCAGCCTAGTTCACCTGAAAAGCACTTTTTTTCCTTAAGGAAAGTAGAAACAAACATGCATTTTGTTAGTGATGCATGTGGAGTGGAAGAGAGAAGCTAAGGTGGCCCATGAGCAATAATAACAGAAAAAGACAAACTCTAAGCGCCAGTAATGGAAATAATTTTCCATCAATTTATAACTCTACCAATTCTGAAGATACCTCCACAGAGTGGACAAAAGACATCTTCCTAGCCAAAAAACTGCTCCTGTGCCAAGTTTCACAGTCTAACTGCAAGCAGTGGTGGTTTTTTATCTCCAATAAAGCTGCCAGAAGTCTTTTAGTATGGAATATGTCGGACTACCCAAGTATAGGAGTCATCAACACTTTATAATGCTGTGCTCTAACCCTAACTAACACATTTATATGTATACGTGTATTTCAGACGACATCTTTGCGGGAACTTTTTCAGATGAACGCTACTGTTCATACTGCACCTTTACAATGTATGCTATCACTGAAAATGCTTGAGTAATTTCACACATAAATGGTTGGCACAGAAAAGTTATTGCAACCACAGCCCAGCAGTAAATTAGACTTCCTGATTTTCAGTAAAATTTCCCTTTTCATATATTCAGGAATAAGTGTTTTCAAGGTTATGGCCTTTACACCAATTATTTTTCAAATCCTACTTTAGGGTGACATACTGCTCCAAGGCAGCCTAGTGAGGAATTGTATTGCAAGTGGTCTGAAAGGATTTAAAAGGGAAGTGAAAGCAATAATTTTGGCAAGAGGTTTGTGACTTTTTAAAGTATAAAAAAAATAATAAATATGGAATGGATTCTCCGTAAAGGTATTGTAGCATTCAGTCCCTTGCCATTTCAAATAATATAGTATTTTTTATATCCCTTTGTGTTCTAATCTCTTTTGTGATGTTGTTGTGTTGTATTGTATTGTATCGTGTTGATAAGAGGCTATCTTGGGGCCAGCAAAGGATAAGATGTTAATAAAATTCTTGTTTGCTGTTACAGAATCAAACAATTTAAGTATAGTCTGAGGTTTCATGTCAAATTATTGATGGA
>VYZX01016169.1:7998-24844 GCA_013401335.1 Brachypteracias leptosomus | reverse complement strand
CCTCCTCTTTTTTTTTTTTTTTTTTTCTACTCTATCTTCTTTTAAGGAAAGTATAAATAAAATAAATTTCAAAATTAGAAAAATATAATTGGAATTTTCTTTTACTTGCTTTTAGAAGTCTATGGCACTATTTATTTTTTAACTGGGAAATGGCTATACTTACCTGAAATGGTAGCAGAATATAGCAGACAATTATTTGTTTAGAGACAGTTTTGAAATATTAAAAGCCATCTTTACTACTGCTGGGTTTTACCCAGATGTATCCATCATCCTTTCAGTTGAAAGGTCTTTGAACTTGTTAAGAAAACAATGTCATTCCAGGTTGTTCCAGTTACAGACAAAAGCCCTAGGCAAGTGTGCCATGTTAGTCTTTGTTCTGAAACAGTGATCCTTGATGAACAGAAAAAACCTATAGAAGACCATGGTGGAAACTCAGAAATTGTAGCAATTAAGCAGATTAAATTTATCCAATGGACTTTAATACTTGTTTCCAAATTCTTTTCTTACTAACTCTCTCTCTCAAGATTGTGTTTTAGTGTCCTAGACAAAGGTTCATATTACTGATGTGATAATAATTCAAATGTGATTGCAAAGTACTGAATTTTCTTAGCTTGGGAAGTCTCAGTCAAGGAGGGGGTTTTCTAAAATATTTTTAAAATTCATTCAGCCATTATCAAGAAATCTATTTGAATGTAGTCACCACGGAAGTTTAACATTTTATGATAATGTTTTCCATTTGTGTAACTGAATAAGTCATGAAATAGTTTCCAATCTAGTGCTGTCTACTCCACAACTGCAAGGGTTCTTTCAAAAATCATTCACAAAATGCTAGATGAACACATTTTTCTAGTCTATGAGTATAAATATTATTATATAATTATACTAGTACATGTGCATAAATCATAAGTTTCAGTTCAAAAGAATGTTTCAGTGAGAAGGGAATAAATTCATGAGGTTCATTTTTTTTCAAAACTTATGAGAGGATGTAAAAATACAATTAAAAAAAGTATGAATGTGTCAAGCTAATTTTTTTGTTGTTGCTCGTATACTGATATATGTCTATAATATTATATAGTAGAATACATGTCTACATGTCCTACCTCCATACATCCACAAACACATAAAGACGCACATGCATCACACAACAAGAATAGTGAGTTATGTTATTTGAAAAAAACTGTAATCCATTCTGAATCCTAGGATTATATGAACAATACAAAATTCCAAGATCCACTTAAGAGTTTCTAAATTTCATTGAATTTTCTCCACAAGGCTATATGTTTGTTCAGACGTGTTGTGTGCTTGCCCAAACACTTCTACAGCATGACTTGATCTTTCATAAAAGAGAGAAATATTTAACAATTATGATTATAAACTTGGTGAAATCAGAAATGGAAAATAAGTCTGTAATATAGTGTAGCTCCCCTTTTCCCTTTTATGTATTTGCTTCACACGTTTGTATTTTAAAAGTCCTAAGAACTATGCTTTTTCCCTCTGGTTCTATATGGACATATTTTTGTCATATACATGCAATACTCTTTATGATTTTTGGTATAACCTTTCCCCCAGTACTTTGTTCCTCTAATGTGTGGTGGTTTTGGTAAGATCTGTTTGGGAGTTAGGGATGCTGTCTATTGAAGTGGAGGAGAGGTCAAAAGGTCTTGTGGCATGAATTTTAAAGAGTTGCATGGAAAGGGTTAAAATGTTTTGAACTAGCCATGTGTTGCATTCGAGTGATTAGGTGTAACTCCCAATTAAAGATCAATAAGGCCTTTAAAATGATTTATAAAAATGGATTAGTAAGAAATGTCCATTTAGAAACTACTGTGAGTAAAATCACTATACTCTTTGTCATATTGATCGGGCCTTTATGTCTAAACATGCATTAACTGGGGCAGACATAAAAATTAATCCTCTTCTTTGGTAAAATGGAAGGTCATTTTCCCAACTGTCCCTAAGGGGAATGATGTCATTAAACATGCTACTAAGATATTTTATTAAATCTGACTAGGCTGTTTGCATAAAAGTAAATTAGAGCAGTCAATATTGGAAAGAAAGGGATTTCAAGGAGTAATAACTAGAGGTATTTATTGCAAGTGTATTATACAACAGACCCATAATTAAATTCAAAACAAGTCTATCAAAATAATGGTAAGGGCCTGGCTTAAAATGACAAAAGGCAAGATTTTTAGAGCACTAAGCATGCCCTGTTGTACCTAAGCATTGCAGGGGTCTCCAAGCAGTAGGGGTTTTGACTTACCATATGTGCTGATATTCTATTCTTTTTCCCATCTAGGACAATGTTATTTATAAATGAAACTACTGAGCAAAGGGGTGAAATTGTAACTAGCACCAACCTGACCAAGACAGTGCCCTCAATAAAACACCTGCAGTTTAGGCTCTAACATGCATCTCTTTACATGCATGCTCCCTCGGTTAAGAAACATCTTTAAACACCAAAGAAAAAAAATAAAAAGAGGAGAAGTTATTTAAGGTTATGTTCTGCTGAAGGTATGTGGCCCTCAAACTGCTGTTGCCCACAGGAGCCATTTGCCTGGTCCCCAGTGGGAGCAGAGGAGAGAGTTTACACCTAAGCATAGGTGTATGCCTCTGCCATGGCACCCTGTGCAACCACTTGTGTCTTAATGCACCCTAGGGCCACTCCTGGGCCAGCTATTGTATTAGAAACAATTTTTTTGAAGGTTAAAGTCAGAATTTCAAGTTGTATTTTTGTCTGTTTTTTACGGTGCAGACCTCACCTACCTCTGGGTAGGTGACTGACTTCCTATCCTCTCTGCCCCAAAGCCTATGACTGACCTTCTCCCTTATACAAAAACACTCATCAGTGGTTAAGCTGCAGAGGCCACTGAATAATGCAGTTCTATGTGGTCAGTACAATATCTCCACAATCTCTAGTCAGCTGTACACATCAATTTGTTGTCTTTTATCTCTAATTGAGATTGTAGGTAATTTGACACATGGGACATCTTTTTGTTAGCACTTGAGCAGAGTGGAGGTCTTGGCCATGGCCAGAGGACAGGGGTCCCATGTTGATTCTGATAATATGTACCCTAATGCTGCTCTTATTATTATAGAATGTTTTTAGTGTACTACCACTGAATGGCTGCTATATTGTGCAAAATATATTATATATAAGATAAAGATAAAATATATTTTTCCCAAATATCTTAAATTAAATCAGGGCAGTGGATGAATCTCCAATTTGAATAATTCACTGAAGTTTGTCAGAAAAGAGACAATCTTGTGATTGTGAAACCCAAACAAACTTGAGATCTGGGTTTCATGCTCGGTTGAGTCATAAAGGCCCCAGTGCCACTTTGGGTCAGAATCTACAAATGTCCTGAGGTGCCCTGTGGTGGCAGCTGTGTAAGTGTTTCAGAAGGAAATTGGTAGAGGGCTATAACCAGCCAAGAGGAGCAAGGAGAGAGGATGGATGCCATGGTTATGGTAAGGCTGATGATTGCCATGGGACTTGGAAACATGGATGTAGAACTGGCTGAAAAATATAGTAATGGTACCTCTGTCTCATGCCTACTAAAATAAGAGTTTTTCCATTTCTGCATTTTACCTAAAGAGTAAAAAACTGAATAATTCTAGATTTTGGCAGATGGAAGAGAAAAAAAGGGCCAATTAGAAATGCCATTTTGACTATTTAAAATCACCTCTCTGATATCCTTGAAAGACAATTATTATAACAATCTTTAGATGTTTATTGATTAAAAAGGAAAAAAGAATAGCTCTGTAATATCTACCAGTTTAGAAAACTGTTTATTAAGGGGTTTGAGCTTATGCAGACTTTCTGGTGATATTTACATCTGCTCCATAGTCTGAATCTCTGAAATTCAAAGTTGACAAATGCATTAAACAATATGACAATAAAACTTTGACATGAAAAGAAAGACAAGGTTTCATAAATTATTTGCTAGGTAAATAAGTTCAGGCCACGTATCTCTTCAATGAAAATGTTTAAGCCAGTCTCATATGTGGTATATAGTAAGCAATATGCATGGAGTCAGCTCTGTAGAGAATACAGATGGTGAGTGTCCAATTTGAACACGCTAATCCAACCTAAGTTGTTTTTTTTTTTCTTCCACCAAAGCTTCAATAAGCATCTGATCTCAGGATATTGGATTTTTGAGGAAAGAAATAAATGACTTATCTGGGGAATAAACCCAGTCTTCTCCTGTATTGCACACCATATATATTGTGCTAAAATAAGGTTCACTGATTCTAATGTAAATCTCTAAAGCTGAACCATAATAATATGACTTTCTGCATTTTATGTGGTAGGTAAGTAGGTTGCATCTTTGGAAAAAAGTAGTGAGAGAGATTAGTGATTGTACCTGAGAAGAAAGGGAACAGGCTCAAATACCTTTAGGGTCTGAAACTCCTTGACAGACTAGGAAAAACTGTTAAAACACATTTATTTTGGTTTAAAATTGGGATGCTTCTTGCAATATGACTGCCTACCTCCCATCTCCCTTTTTGCACACACATTTTGTGACATCAAGCTTTTGTTTACATGGGCAATTCATACCAGTACAAACCAGTTTACATCACTATTAAAGGACCTGCATCTATAAGACCTCATTCTTTATAAAAGATGTCATTGAAAACATTTCTGGGAAATTTTCATTCTTGTAAAAATGGGAATTAATTTCTCTTCCATAGAAGTTACAACGTTACAGAAGTTACTATCTGACAGCTTTCCCATACGGCTTTGCTGATAACCCTAAAAGTCTAATCTGTTTATTGAAACACCTTTTTCTAGCCTGATGTCAAGGTAACTGGATGATAGCTCTCTGTGCTGGCATAGACAGATTCAACTTCTTTGCACGTCCAGAGTGTCTATCAAAGATACCTCATGTGCTCTTCCAACATGCAGCACACTTCTTCAGTATCCCAAGTAGGCTGTGGATCATGTCTGTTCCTGGGATACTTCCACTTGTCAACAGTACTGACTACAGCAATGACTAGGAGAGTGACTGCACAGGATCAAGGTTCAAGAATGGCTTACAAGAACAGAAAGGAGAAAGGTGGAGCTCTCATATTGGTGGGACTATTTTGGCTTGTTACAGCAATTCTGACAGGATTTCAGGCTGGGAATACCATCATAGCCTTCATGTCAACAGGTAAGAGGATTCTAGTAAATGAAAACCAAATTTTTTCAGGAAGATATGCTTGGCAGACAAGAAGCTGTTTGTTGTTTAACAATCCAGCTGAGGCTCTGTAGATTGATCCAGTCACACAGGCTGCCATTCCCCCTACCACCAGTCTTTTGGTTCCTAGAAATGCTTAGGACACGAAGAACATTGTAGAAAAGAATGGTAAGCATCATATCACTTACAGTGGTACTGTGGTCTGCAATACAGACTGAACGTTTATTACCAATCATAGATATAAACATATTGTGTGAAAGTCAGATAGTATCGTTTCCAAATACCACTATTTCTCTTTCTAAATTGTAGCTTCCCTTGGGATCTTGCGAATGACTGATTACAACTGTGAGTGTGCCCACTGTAGAAGGGTCTGCCCCCACAGTCTCTAGTTACTCATCACTGATACCTTCCCCCAGAAGGCCCCTGACTGCTTGCTGCAACTGGAGTTCCCCAGCGACAACAGGACAGAGGGACATATTAGAAGAGATGTTGGAAGAGACAAAGGTAATGAATCTGATCGTCTACCCCTTTGGAATAGGTCACAGCTTGGTCATGTATCTTTTTGGTGTTTATCATATTATGTTGATACGCCTCTCTGGCATTTGCCAGGGAGGCCTGTGCATGGCCATGGTGGTATTTGGGGTGCGGTTGATTTCTCCACCCATCGTCGAATTTGTTGTCTGGCTTCTTTTCCCTTCCATTATTGAGTTTATAATGAGTTTTATTTTCCCTTTCATTATATCACCTGAGGCTAACAGAATCATCACTTCTGTTTCTGACCATGCAGCATCAGCTTTTTGTTTTGTAGAAATAGATAATAAAGTCTCCATCTGTATCCTGCTGTTGGTGGCTGTGTTCCTGGTGTTGTGCAGGATAATTGGCAAAACAAAATCACCATTCTTATTAAGCAATGTCCCAGCTTATAACTCTAGAAAACAGTATACTTCCTATCTGTTGTCTGCTGGCCTCATTTCCTTCTCTATGACAGCTGGGCCAGATTTAAGAAAGCATACTACTTCATATGGCTGTTGAGAGCCATCATTCTGTAGCTGCATTATAAAGTACCTATCATGCTTTTATCATCCAGGAAATTAATCCAATTAGTCAATGTATGATTATTATCAACATAAATCTTCAGAAGAGTTTGGTTTCTAAATAAAAATCTTATCAGGACACTTTTAAAAATAAGAACTTAGCAAGCTTTTATTTTTTGATACAAATCTAAGAAAAGCACATCATAACTAAAAACTCAACTTTTTCAAAAGCTAGTAAAAAGTACATTACAACAACTGCCAAGAAATATAGGCAACATATCACATAGCACTAATAAGTCAGGAGAGCCTCAATGATACAAAAAAAAATTGAAAATGTCTGCAGCTATATCAAATGGCATCTGAGACACAGAAAGAAGGATTCAATGCTTCCATAGCGAACCTACTTTCTCCTTTACACTTTAACTAGTGAAAAGGCCCTTCCTGCCATGTAAATCCATAGGATTTATAACTTGGTTGAATAACAAGAAGTTAACCAGGAACTTGTAGTGTATAGGCTTTCTAGGGAACAGAAGAAAAAGGGTTACATTAGTGTGAATCTATCTGGTCTTCCAGGGAGACCAGGGAAACAGACAGGGAGACAAATAGGCAGTTGATAGTGTTAATGGATGGAAGATATTATTCTCAAAAAACATCCTCTGCCAGACTAGGAATCCCTCTTCTATCTCTTTTCCCTTAGGCACACTGTTGCATATCCTGATTTTAGGGCACTTGTCATGTTGAGAAGAAAAATTATTGGTTGATTCTGCTATTTTACTTCTGTGACCTGGCAGGGAAAACAAGTGGTAGATAGAGGGATCAAAGAAATGGAGCTGCCATCTTTCTATCTCAGATAGTGGAATTGAGGCAAATAACATCAATCCCTTAAGTTCCTGACCAACCTCCAGGAACAAACCTAATATAGTGTTTAGGAACCCATTTTTCAGCTTTTCCTAAGTGAGATCAAGCTTCCAAATTTTTTGAATTGAAATCACACTTGTCCTTTAATTTAAAATCTTGTAACTGGAATTGCTTGCTCTACCTGCATATTTAGTAGTCTACAGATGTAAAACAAAATTTTGGAATATTTTAGTTTTTATTTTTGTTATAAGTGTTCCTGCCTAGCTAACATCATGGTAGAGAGAATGACTTAATTCATAGTGAAATCACTATATTTTATAGCAAAACCAACAACTTCGAAGATGCAAGAGCTGGGGCATAGTAAGAGAGGAATTATGCCATTGTCAAAGTTTGTTGTACAGATACAGAGTAGTTGTACTTCTGTGTATATCCCAGCGTGCATGAAGTGCAGAATCTGACACTACATAAGGATTTCAAGTAACAGAAAGTGTGGGATACCTACTCAAAGTGCTGAATGCATGTATTGAACAATAATCCTTTTGTGATAGCAGAGATTCATAAAGATGTTATCTTTCCTAAAATCAGGTGCCCATTTATATGAACCATTGAATGATTTCCTTGAAATGCAGATCTTCTTGAGGACATAAGCATCACATAAAGATAGTTCAAAAGTGGTTCTACAGCCCAATATGTTATTCACTAATGTGGTCAATGTATTTACAGAATAACTTCCCTTCTTGGGTTGTCATGGTTTCTACAACGGAACCCTGGTTATCAATTTCTGTCTCATTTGTCTGATTCCCCTGAACCTTTACCAAATACCAATAGACATTGGCTAAAGAGTTTACAATTCTCAATAAAAACCGACAGGACTTATACTTACAGAAAAAAAGTACTGACATCCTTGTTCGGGTCTGATTTGGCAGTAGGGAGGATCCAAGTAGTGTATCCTGTGCTAGTGAAATCTGAGGATAGGTTGGATTTTTCCAAGAACAGAGCATGATGTGCTGGAAGTTGAATAGCTGTGTGCATACAGGGTACTCCAGGTTAGAAATATTGCATGAAATATTGTCTAGGCAATTCTGAGAGAATCTTTGGCCCTAGCTGTTCTGGTGAGCTTATTTGCCTAGCCTAAAAGTATCTGTGTAAGACTAAAGAATTTATAACATTAAGCATTACTATCTAAACACTGCAATCCCTTGCCCTGAGTAATAGGCCAACTGAAGAAATTCTGATTTTATAAAGGTTTCCATGATCCTACAGGTGCTCTCTGTTCTTTTCTCGTTCTCTCTCTTTTTACTCTTCACATGTTCATTCCTCTCTAGACCAATACACCACCGCTTCTGCGATAGGCTCTTTTGTGACTGTTTTGTTTGCTCTTTCCTTCTTCAAACAATCCTGCTGACTACACCAATTTTATGCTGCTAGCTCTCTGCTCTTCGTTCTCTTTAGACAGTCCAAGGGGGCTTTCTCTTCAGACAATCCAAGGGGGAAACAGACTGCTGAGAGAGAACCCAGCAAGCTGCCTCTGACTGGCCTGAACAGGAACTCTCTTATCCTGGAACTCTCTCTTCAAACTGATCAGCTTCTTGTTACTTCTCACAAACTGGTCAGTTCCTGGTTGATATATCTCCAGCCTCACCCACCACCCCAACCACTATCACCTGGGGGAAGGTGGGGCCAGGTTCTGTCTCTGGGGCCTGAAACCACTGGGGGAACAAAACACACTGCTAAGTTGTGGCTCATCCATAGGTCAACTCCAACTTGGGACCCACAGCTCAGGCCCCAGCACTTTAGTGACATTCAGTGGGATGATGATGCCCTCTCTGCACTGCACATCTCTTCTGAATTGCCCCTCAATCTTTCCTCAAGAAAAGCTCCACAGAGAGCCTGTAATTAGCGGAAATCAAGGAAAGAACCTCCCTAGAGTGTATTATTCATGTGTAAAATTTCATTATTTGCGTTTTCTTAGCTGAAAGCATATTTCAGATGCTAGTACTTATGGTATTGGACTGGTGGAAAGTTTTCAGTTGAAAAGCTTCAGGAATGTAGTCATGGCAATCATGGTAGCATAATAGTGGAAGTAAGAGGTGGTCATAAGTGCACTGTTTCCTTTACATTGAATTTTCTTAGTGTACTTTAGTAATGATGGTCAGCTTTCTCTGACAGTTTTCTTTAATTGATTATCCCGTTAACTCAGGGATTTAACTCTCCTCTTTCTCTGATTCAAATTATCCTAGCCCCAAGTTGCCTGTATTGCATCCTGTATCTGCACTTCTTATGGACATAAAGCAAAGCCTGGCATATTGTATATTCAGTTCCTACAACTCCACCTCATGGTAGTCCAGTTCAGAAAGATCCACATGTCATTAACTCCTCACACCTTGTTCAAACAATTGCTTGTTAAATTCCATAACAAATTTAAGGCCCTTAATAATGATCAACTTTCACAACTCTGATCTGCTATGGGGAGCAAGTGGGATAACCCTGGAGTATTGATAGTAAGTACCTGGCTGTCTGCAATGACCTGGATTGTGATATACAACCAGTATGTGATCCTACATAGCAATCAATGAAATATCTCAATATTCAGCATCCAACTGAGTGAAGGCAACCACCAGAAACATTGAAATTTGAGATTAATATTATAGTGTGGGTGCGGTGCAACTCCCCTTGATGTACCATGACATCATCTAATCCAAGAATTCACATAATAAGCTTTAATTTTTTATCCTCAGGTTCTAGTTACAAAATCCTTTCCATAAGTTAATCAATGTCAACCTGAAACAATATAATTTCTGTCTGGAAGACTGTTATAGAGCTTTATACATTTTGAAATTTAGAAATTTACCTAATTTTTGTCTAAATTTATTCAGGATTGATTTTGATCTTTTGATCTCTTGCTGATATTTTACCTTATATAATTCCCTGCCACCAAAGAGATTCACAGGGAGTCATGATTTCTTATCATTCTTGCTATTCCTATTGAGCCAACTCCTTTGTTAATGGCCTGCCACATTTAAAAGGCAGCCATTGCAGGTGAATGCTTTATGAATGTGACTGATGAATTTGCTGATAGACATGAGGTTTCACAAGGACAAGTGGTTCCTGGGAAGAGGTGTGCCTCAGGCTGGCTGGGAGCTCTTCTGACAGTTTCTTGGGGAACCGAGCTAAGAGATCCAGTAGAGACGGACAAGTTAAGGTAGCAATAAGACACATTTACCTCGGTTCTCATTCCACCTTCCATCTTGTGTTGACATGAGTAAAGGGGAGATAGTGGGGGGAGATTGTGGCATAGACAACTATTTCTATTGGAGTGCAGCAAGCATCATTGCAGCCATGCAGCACTGCAGCTGCCATGGGGAGAGATCGCTAGGTATTTAGAGTAGAATACCCAGACTGTATGTTTTGTATTGTAAAAAAAATATATTTTTCAGAATCACTTTGTTTTGGAGTAAGTTTTTTGCTTGTGATAGGGGTTAGATGGAGCTGTGGGGGTGAGGAGAAGATAAAATTTGTGTTGTTGAGAAATCCAGCAGCTGCCTTGACTTTTGCTATGAGATTAGATTTACTACAGGAGTGCTTTAACTTGGCTCTAAGGAAAAGACACTAACAGCCATAACCTGTCCTCTAGGTAGGCTTTTGTTTCACTCGAATTGTCCTGCCAGTGGCAGTCCTTGTACCACTTTTGCTTTGTGATTCCCTATAAAAAGTTTATTATCAAATGCCCTACCTCAGTCTCTTTCTGATGCCAGAATGACTGAAAGGCTTTCAATATAATTCAAAACAAGCAGCAGCCAAGGCTTAAAGCCACCTCTATATGGGTTACCGGGTTCCTCTGAGTTTCTGTCCCATCTAAAGAAAAAGTCTGAGAATCAGGTCTCCCAATTCATGTAAGTAATCTTAATAATTTTTAAATAGCACATGCACATCATGTGCTTTATTTTGTATAATGGCTTTTTTTTTTTTTCAAAATCTGTGAAGGAAAAGGCACCATTTTGAACATGTTTTTAGAAGAGAGGTGTGTTCCTCTCTGAACTAGTGCATGCTCGTCCCTTTTTGTTTGCAAAGCCCTGTACCCAGAGCGTAAATGGAAGCCTTGCATGAAGTGAAGAAGCTATGGCGTGGAGTTGTGAGAATATGGCCTTTATCTGCATTCTGGGAATGGTTTTGTTCTACACTCTCTGCTACGTGATGAGGAAGGGCTAAAAAGCCTGGACACTCAGACAAAAAGAGGGCCATTTAGCCTTTTCACTGAAGTCTCGGATCCTTGCTGAGGGATTATTTTATGCAGGCCTGTGTTTTGGCTAAGGGGGTCTGGTTTTTACTCAAAGCCAGGCAGCAGATGTCAGGCCTCAGAATTACTCACAAAATGATGACCTTGCTGGGTCAAGGCCTATACAACCTGCTTCGCCTCAAGCTGTGTCAAACACAAGCATTAGAAAGACTTTCCCCGGGCAGGCCTGTCTGGGCGACCAGCTCTCCCCAATTTTCCTTGTAGATTGAATTCCTTGTGAAATTCTACAGCTCTGAGAAAAAAAACTCTTGACAGTTAACTTGCTTTTTCTTTTTATTTAAGTAATGAATAAGGCAGTGAAGGTTTTTTAGGGGGTAGAGGTCTAATGCATTATTATGCTATTTTGTAATAACAATTTATATTGTCAGGAAAGTTTGTTTGGGGTTTTCATGTGTGACTAAAATATATTAGTAGAGATAGTGTCAAATACAGAGATGATACGCTCGAAGAAACAAATGTGAAATAGGAGGGCAGTGTATGAAATGCAATCTATGGCAAATTCACATTGTGTATTGGATGTAAATATCTTCACTGTGATGATCTTTAGAGAGGGAAGAACATCTACTGTGATTAAGAATAGCAAATTATATTTGCTATAGTTATTGTCTTATTGGGAAATATTCACAGTCAAGGGTTTAAAAATGTAATAAAAAGTGGATCAATATGTGTTTGAGGATTTCATCAATTGCATATTAACAGTACTAGTCCTTCTGACCTCTTTTCTTTGTGCTATTCCCTTGATCAGAGCAAAAATGATCTAATAAATTATGGTTTTATTCATCCATGTGCTCAATTGTGTTTCATATTTCTTTTTTCTTGGATACAGAATTGAAAAACGATGTGTGATTCCTGAATGTCATTCTGATTCTTATAATAACAGATGAGCATTGCATTTCTTATAAGCAAAGATTTCAACCAAATTTCTGGAGAACAAAATTCAGAGAATTTTGAGTTATAAGATATTTAATACTTCAGTATATATCAGTACAGTTTAGTAAATCATTGACAGTTAACAGTTTTCACATTGGTTTTACTCTTTTTCCACACGCAGAGTTTCTGCAAGTGGATCACAAAGTTTTGAAAACATTTTGTGTTTTTTATGTATTTCTGCATAAAGGTCACATTCACTGGACATTGTAAATCTGATCTGCCTTCTGCGTTTGTGGTGACCTGCATGTGTCCCTTGCTCTTGATTCTGTATCCCAGGAGGATCATCAGGATGGTGTTCCTGAAAATAAATTGTTTTGCAGTATAGGAGAGCACTAAACTGACTTTTTAGGACTCCATCAAACCGAGGAAGAACAAATATGAAAGATATTTCTGTTGGCTTTTTTATTTTCCCCTGAAGAAATCAGGCACAACTTGCTTTACGTGCATGAAATTGTACTTGCTACCAAGTCATCTACAGTGATCTGATTTCTTTTATAGACAGAAGCATAGAAGCAGACTGAGACTGATCATAGCATCTTTTGTTTTGAAATAGTTTATATCTTGTGAAGAGAATAGCTTAATGTAAGACAATTCCATGTATAACTATTATAGCAATGACTCATTGCTAAATTTGGCCTAATATTTATGCTCATATTTGGACAGGTGAGCTAAACATTAATGAACTTTTACTTAGGGGTATTCTGCATTGCACAGGTGCAAGGAATGTTGCCTGTTAATGAAGTCAGTAAGAGTTTTTCCATGGACTTGCATGGAGCGAAGGCTTCATGACATTTATGTTACATACATATTCTTTTCAGTATGGGATATTCTTTTCTGTATAGGATATTGAATGTTAACTCAGTATAACATACTCAGAATAACATACATATTTTTTCTTAACTTATTTGAGTGTGTATGTGAAAATGTTTATAAAACCATACTCATTTATAACTTCTAACTCCAAACTTTTTGAAATGGGTAGTCTTTGCTGGGCCTCTATGCTTTAAGATATAGTGTCTCTCAGGAAACACAATGCTGAATTCTCCAAAGTGTTTGCAAAACGCTTAGCTGTTCTGATCCACGCTTGCCTTTTACTTCATTTAATCATGAACACTGTCTTAGAAACCTGAAGGGACTTGATGTTTTCACCCAGTACCAAATGTATTATAGAGCAAATAGAGTTGAGAAGACAAGCATTTGCTTAAAGAAATGTTTTCTTCTTGTAAAATATTTCTGTACCACACGAACTTTTGGTGTGCCTGCATGTCCTGCATAATAACATTTTCTGCTTTTGTGCTTAAAGAGCAACTATCCCCAAGCTCAAGGGATACTGAGTCAGTTCCTGAACAGGGCTATTGATGTACTGATCCTTTTACCCCAATACTTTGTTCAGAGCTATTAAAAAGGGAAAAAAGATCTTGCACAGATAATGGGGAAAGCTAGCATATCTACCTATTCAAAATCACAAAAGTCACGTGAAAATCAATGTAAAATTCTGATTTTTTAGTAGTTAGAACTTAACTTGTACTGCTCTCTTCTCCCCGAAGACAACTGCAGTCTTTTAAAAAAATGTCCATTTTAATCTTCCTTTCTCTCTCTGAAGATGGCAATCATAAAAATAAATTAGAATAAAAAAGAAGGTATCTGAGGTAAAGAAAAATAGTTATTCCTCTCAATACCATCCAGTCTGAAGCATATAAGAGATATTAAAAATGTCTAGGGTGGAATGATTTTCCAGATAAATGCTGAAAACTAGTAATTTCTAGTTTCTAGTTTTCTAGACCTACCCATTTATTTTCAGTACTACTGAGAGATGGTCCTGAGAAAGACCTATCAGATTTCATTCCTTGCAAATGTCACTATATACCTTTTGAAGGTGTACTGTATGGAAATAAGGGAAATATTCTCAGACTCTCTATTCACATGTGTTGTTGACAGATCTGTTCCAGAGAAAGTGTCAGTTAAATAAGAATGTTAAAGCAAACACAAACTCATTTATTTCAGAATATAAAAGACATTTTACTTTTATTCTATAGCTTATTGAAAGAAAGGAAAATAATGCATACCTTTATTTATCCTGGCATTTCTTGACAGTTTGCAGTGTAAATCCTAATGTATATTAGAATGAATCTCCTCTCTAACTATCACGAAAGTTTTTAGCTGAAGGTCAGACTCATGTGTATACTCTGTTTTAATATCATCTGATTCAACAAGTAACACGATTGATTTAATGAAGATGGTTCCATTAAAGAAAGCAGAACTTCACTGCAGTAAGCAGAGAAAAGGTAAAAAGATATTATTTTTAAAATCAAAATGGAGAAGTGTGATGAAAACCAGTACAGAACCCTGTAACTGAGAATAGTATGACACTATTTGCCTTGAGTTAAATGAGTGCTAGACTTGTCCATTCTGGGAATATTACAAATACATTTTGGTACTAAGGTAGTATGAAATGCTCAGCTTGAAAATAGATATTCTTCATTCACAGAAACTGAAGAGCTAATCTTAGGGTTTTGTCATGTGAGTAGGAGCATTGTCATTTGAAATTAAATGAGGCTTTTGAGCACTGAAATATTAACGCTTCTTTGATGCACAGATACAAGGAAAACTGTCTTACACAAGTAAAAACTATCACCAAGTTATTTTAATTGTGTTTACTTTCAGTCAGAATTCAGTGCCTCAGAGCGGATCCAACTCTAAGTCTTCTATATAACGTTTCAAAAGATTTATTAGAAGCAACCTGGCCTTTTTTGGTAGCATCTGGGCGGTTAGTATTGCGTCAGCTCAGAACATATTCAGTTTTGTATGTCATATTTCCAAAGAACTTGGTAGATGGTAGTTCCTAGATATAGACTAATCACTCATATGTTGGGTGCTTAATGTTATGCAATGCATAGAGAGACATAGCATACAATTATAAAGATATCATTCATGTAGGCACATGCCTGATTATATAATAGAGGTTGTGGTTTTACATCTACTAACCTCAGAAACTGTGATTTTGTACAATTCCTGATAGTCTCTTCTTTAAGTGAGGCTATCCTTGCTTAAGTCAGATTTTTACTTGATTGTCAGACTCTTCTCCGTACCTGACAGTACTAAGCTGTCTTTGAGTTAAAGTCCCAGTTTTCTCCATATGCATCCATATTGCCCTCTTAATTTCCCATTGAACAGCACAGCAAATGTTCACATTAAGGCTAATGTCCAATTCAAGGAAAAGGTTAACAATTTTTCCACTTTCCTTTCTGCTTGTTTTCTGGTCATATAGAGTATATCATGCATGAACAGTGCTCTGTGTCAGCTGGGACCTTATGGAGAAATAAGGCCCTGAACACAGATATCCTAAGTTCCAGTCCCATTAAAAAAGGCAATTTTCCCTCATGGTAGGTAAAATTGTACCTCAGTTATGCCTATTCAAGCCCTGGGAGCTGAGAGATGAATTTGGTCCTATATCTGTAATTGTGCCCTCCTTCAAAAGACAACAGCACTGTAAGAAAGTTAGTCATCTAAGGATGCCAAAATTTGCTGCTTCAGGAATGAATATTTCCACAGAGGAGCAGAAAAAAATGAAAACAACCTAAAAAAATTCAATTAGATTAACAAAAACAAGTGAGTGCTCACCCAGCCATTCCTGAGCAACAATTTATTCCTAGGGTGGTACGAGAGACTCAAGCCAGCGGTCAGCAAGCTGACAAATCTGTCAGCTTTGCTGGGTGGCTGTCAGTCAAACCAGGTGCCTGCTGTGTGTTGTGGCGCTCCTTGTATTAACACCCTGCTGAGATAATTCTTTTTTATCCTTTTTTTTTGCCACCAAGAGGGTCTGCCACCACACTGCTGTTTTTCATCTTGTTAATTGAGTCATTTATTTCGTTAAAAGGTGAAACTTTATCAGGGTTTATGTGCCAAATGTGAGAAGGCATATTTAATGATACATCAAATGTTAGAAGCATGCAGGTGCCTCTGTGTATGCTCTTTAAAATGCTGAGAGGCAAGGTAGTTCTTGTAAATTAAAATCACCTGATATTAACTAAAAATAGGCATTTTGTTCCCAGGCAACAATGCAAATACAGTGTACATATGTATGTGTGTGTGTTTGTTACTAAATATATAAAATACATGGATATTTGTATTTAATTTTCAATCAGCAAATTCATCCATATTTGAAAGCAGATAACTGGAGGGATAAACAATACAAAAGCCGAATTCAAAATTATGCAAAAAAAGTCAAAAATTTCTAGGATGGCTGTTAAAAATAGTGTTTGAAAAAAACTTTCAAGCTTCTTCAAACATTTCCCTATCTCTGATTACCACCACTCTTCCTGGGGTAGTTTGTTCATTTTCAATTTCTATGTATTTCTGAAGCAGCTAAGTCGGGGGTTTTGTACCCTTGTTAGGAAGGCCATTTAATTGGTTAATTAGAGTCTGGGCAAGCCTCCAATGAAAATGATGAGAATCTCCCCAGTGCCATCAGTGGCTGTTGACTCATACCTCCAGGTCTGCTTTTATGAGGGAATAAGTTGGAAGTCTTCAAAGAAACCTAAGCTCTA
>VYZX01016168.1:14549-30709 GCA_013401335.1 Brachypteracias leptosomus | reverse complement strand
TCCCCAAACCTTAAACCACTACACTAATACTGTCTTAAGCTCTTTATTTATATCTTTTTTAAAACCACAGTAGTTGCTTGAGTTAAAAGCAGTATTAATAGACCTTTGGGATTTACATTCTTTTATACAGATCACTAACTTGATTTTAAATTCTTTAAGTCACAGATGTGCCCCTTTCCTGCAGAGGGGTTCCACTAAGCAACATCCCATGAATCCATCCTTTTCTTTCTAATTTACCACATTTCTCTTAGAAACATTTTGACTTCAGTATGTCAGTTGAAGCAGCCTCTTTCTTAGTACCGCATATACAGAAAATGTGAAAATATCTTCTGAGGAAGATTAACTATTAGACAGTTTTTTGAAAATTAATAAATAAGCTGGAACCCATTATGATAAACTCCTACAATGATTACTAAACATGTATAAAGAATGATTCATTTAGATTAAAACAGTTACAGTTCCAGTAAGTTCATGGGAACCAACCTCATCCTCAGTATAAATTCTGCTGAAGTCCATGGAGTTATAGCATGAATTAGGCTTTTGACCTACGTTTTCTAAATGCATGAAAATAAGATAAACAATTTATTATGAATAAGGCATTTAGTCATTAGAAACTGGGGTGATCCTTCCAGGCATGACAGTCTGACTCTATAATTTCCTGTGTCAGTATTACTACCAGGGTACCTTGGAGGACAAAACTCCTTTCAGAATAGATTGTCAGCTCACTTTCAGGACACTGAGATTAATTAGAGGCTCTGACATTGATTTGTAGGTGCTAAAGCTGGTCAGTGATTTGCTGTAGCAAATGGCTCTGGCTGCAAAGCGTAAAGACAGAACACCTCTTACAACATGTATCTGACTCTATTTTCCCAATATTCTTTTTATGGTGAGTTTATGAACTGCAATTCATATGATCTCCCACAATCCTTTCTTCATAACATATGCTTGTTTGAACAAGCAAAATGATTTGTAGGTTGTCATTGCCTGTTCTCTAAGGAACAATATTTCTACTGCATGATGCTGAGCATGTGCCATAGGCTTTTGAATTTTGAGAACATTAAATTTGAAATAGCCTTTCTAACATATATTAGAAACATATGGCCATAAGTAAAAGCTATTAAAATGCTTCTTTTTTCACCTTTCTTGTGAACACTTCTGCTGGGAGCATGATAGAGGTTCACAATTTGTATACATACATTATGCAGTTTTTGTAATCCAATTTATTACATGATTTTTCATTTTTTGTGCACAGACAAGGATTTCAAGGATCTAACAAGGATCTCCTTCTGAGGAATTCAACCCTTTGACCAAATTAAGAGATGAAGGAAAAGAAAGCAGGACTTTGCAGGAAAAGATCTGGCATTCCCACAAATTTTTCAGATGCTACTTCATCACTAAATATTACTCACTACCTAAAGCAGAATAACATCAATAGAATCTTTCCTCATAACTTCCACAAGTAAGATCTTCTCTCTGGATTCTGCTAGGTTTGTAAAAATAAAACATTCTCTGCCATATATATATTCTTCCTGTAAAGAGAGTTATGACTGCTGATGTGATGAGGCAAAGCTCTTGTAAGGATGCGTGCAAGTTTACAGAAACTCTCTTCTATTATGACTTATTTTTTTCAAGGCCTATAGTACATAATGAATCTGCAAGATACAAGAAGTTTGCTTTAAAAGACCAGAAGCCATATTTTAAAGGGATTTGTAATTAAGCTTTGAGGCCATACATTGGCAGGGAAGAGGCCTCTAATGACTAACTTTCCCAGTCCATGCACAAAGAGGCACACTTGAACAGGGTGCGAGTGCTTCACCTCCAAGTTATTCAGAAAAGATCAGTTAGAGAACAACAAGCTTCTTTAGGCAATGAGGTATGAACTACCAGCAGCAGTTAGGCTGAGGATATCAGGATGGCTGTATTCACAACTTGCAACTTCTCCCTTGTGAACTAGTTGCTATAGCCCAATAAGGATAAGGCTTCATTCTAACTGTAAGCCCAGCAACAACTATTTCTGGAACAACAGCTTTAATATGAAAGTCTTATAAAACTTAAAAACAAACACCAAAAAAAACCCCAAAACTACCCTTTACTGTGAAATTTTCATGAGACAGAGTTGTATGGTTCTCACAAAATATAACTTTTTTTAATTTATTCAATGGAAATAAACCTTCGTATTCATTTGTTACAATGGATGTGAATCACTGTAGCTGACTTGAATCAATGTACTCATTTTGTCTCAAGAGTTCCAGTGGAATTCAAGTTGCAAAGGCAACGAACTCTTTTAAAATACTAGTAATATAAATTACTTTTAAAAAATCACCACTCTAGCTTAATGACTGAATGACTGCTGAACTCATTTTAAATCTTAGTGTTTTAAAAGTAGAATGAAACAAGTATCAAGCTGTCAGTTGAAATCCCTGATGTCAAAATCATTTTTTCACTCTTCTGCAAAGAAAATACGCTTAAATATTAATCACCCACTAAGGAAATAAAATTTAAATATCATATTCTATCTCATAATTTTATAATACTCAGGAAAATCACACCCCTAAGTTTCACAGACAGTAATACACTGTAACAATCTCCACTTTGGCACCCTGGAGTGCCATGGGATTACAGATTTTTGCTGCTTGCTGAAGTCAACATTTATCCTTCTTGTATTACTCCTATGCATTGAAAGACAGTCATTTCTAGCAGTGTTTCAGAGAGTGTAAAATAAAGGCTGATCTTCCACTGAACACAAATTCCTGCTGCCCTGACAGAAATAAATACAGGATAGAAAGGACAACTGGATTAATAGTATAGAAGAATAGAAAAATGTGAGACTGATTACAAGAGAGTGATTATACTCACCTGTAAATATCTAGACTATCAGTAATCAAAAGGAAATGTATAGAAATAGACACTTGGGACTTAATTGGAATTTTTGTAAAATACGATACTCCACAAAATATATCTGATGTGCAGAGAACCGCTTCAGTTCAGCTACACTGGTGGAACACGTGTTGTTATAGGCTTCTTAGCTGACAGTTCATTGTCCCAGTAAATGCAAAAGCAACCCTACCAAAGCTATGGACATAAACTATCAAGATATATCATTAGATTACCTGCACAGCAAAACTGCCTGTGAAATTTCCAATAAACAGAATGCAAAGTAGATACAAAATAATGCCTCTCTATCTTGACTGAAAGCAGGATTTAAACCTACCCGTTCTCTTCAGAAATACACTCAGCGATTAATTCCTGTCACAATGCTACTGCTTCTCTTATAGGTTGTAAAAATCAACTTGGTTTAACAAGAATTTTTTTTTGCAATATATTTAATTTTATTCTAAGCATGTTTTACTCTGTGTACATGGAAACATCTTCTGATTTTTTCTAGAGTTCATTAAATTGAGAAAGCTATCACTAAGCTGCTCTTCCTTTGAGAACACTGTTCTCTACTGAGTTGAAAGCCTACTCTACATAGTTTCCCTTTGAAAGTGAGGACTTTACTAAGTCTTAATAACTTCATGATCTTTTTCTCACTTGGAAGCCACACTGAGTATCTTATTACACAATATAATTAAGAGAACTGAAATGAAAACATTCCACAGAGACTACAGCATATATATGGTTTGAACATTGATTGCCTTGACATTTTCCCTGTCTTCTCAAAATTTTAAGTAATATGTCATCAGACAGAGGGTCAAATCTCACTCAGCTCCCTTTATATTTTGATATTCTGAAAGTCTTGCCTGTAAGTATAAGGTAAATCTGTTCTGGGTGCCAGTATTGTACCTATAATGTTCTGAAGCTCTTCTCCATTAGATATCTAGATATTGCAAAATGAATTAGTGCTAATTAAGGATAGATTAAACCCATTTTTACCATTAGTTTTAACATGAAAATTCACATTCTGTAATGGATTTTGACATGATATCCTCTCAGTGCTAAGCACTTGCATTGGAAGTCAATAGAAATTGTGAACGTTCCTTGCATCTGAAAAGCAATCCCTTGATTTTATGAGCATATTCAGCACCATCCAGTAGAAAATTAAGTAAATACATAATCACATTATTGTTATTCTTGCACTTTTGAGGCCTCATAATGCACTATGCCAGGAGTTAGGATTTCTTCCTACCGTTATGATTACAACTTTAATATTACTGTAACATTCAATGGCCCTGATGCTGTATAAACACAGAAAAAATCATTCTTATTTTGTGTAAAAAAAATATGAATGAACTCCTAGCACCGTTCTAAAAATTAGCCAATACTTTCTGTTGTCACCTTCATCAGCAGCATCCAGGGTTATTATCACTCACGTAAAAAGGTTGTCACATCAAGAGCAGGTCCAGCCTGGAGTAGGGCATAACATATTAGGTTAAGAAATTAAACACAGTCTAAGTAAAGAGGTTTTCTCATATTCAGGAATGTCAAATCGGGCTATCAGTGTAGTAAAGTATATTAAAGCCCCACAAACTCAGTTTGCTATGAAGACTTCATGCATTTTGTCACTTGGCATATCTTCTGCCATTAATGTTCTATCCAGCACCTTGTCTGTCAGTGTCTGCCTGGCAAATGGTGATAGCTAGTCAGTGTGGATCTAGAGACACAAGCTGCAGCATAATCATGGTAACAGGAGTTCTAAAGATGGCATGCACATGCAAAAGTTCTGAAGAAATGTCCATCCTGGAGGGGAAACTTTATCTAATGTGTCTGATAAAAAAGCTCAGAATAGAACTGTTTATTCCATCATAACCAGCATGATCTGCAGGCAATTGCAATAATTTATACATTGAATTGGGAAACTAAATCAAGATGAGCTTTACAGCACTCCCTTCAGCTTCCTGAGTAACAGTTCAAAAGAGGTCAAACTATATCTGCAGGGCATGTAGTAAACAGCCCTCTTAAAACTGCCTCTGCAGTGGAATAAAGCCAGAAACAAATACAGAAGAGAATCTGTGCAAAGTTGGCACTGTTTTTCTCTCTTGCTTTGTTTTAGGTGAAACCTCTGACTTCCACAGGTTTGTAAAGGCTAAAACTTTGAACTAAGTCTGGTGTCTCAGGAAAAAAGATTAAATGAGTCAAAATAGTATGAAAAGAAAGTTAAAAGGTCACTTCTTTGGGCTTTTTTGGGGGACAGGAGTTTGTCTATGAACACAAAGGGCTTTTCTATCTCAACTAATATGTTCATAAACTACGTTATCTTTTTTCCTAAATTGTTCCATCATGAAAAATAAAAGAAAAAAATCAGTCAACAATTCTCTTTGAGTTGTTTCTAGTATTCTAACAGGCTTCATTTGTCTGTGAGAAATATAATTAATGATAATACCCAACACTTGTCTAAGTCCTTTCAGCTTTTGACACCTCCTTCTGCTTTGGAAAGTCTACAACTAGTAATTCAGAGGTACCAAATATATCGGAAATAGACATAAGACAACTCCCTAGAAAAGTGGAACATTTATATAACTATATATAATACTTATATATTAGTAATAAACGTATCTATTACTAATTATGTATATGATGCTTAATTATGTACAAGGCCTCCAAATAAATTGTACTTGATTCATTCCCTTTGATAGATGGATAGAAACACACCTGTTTGTACCAGGAATAAAAATAAGAATATGATTTCATACAGTACTTCAAAAGCATCTGTGTATGTCGAGAGAAGGCAAAATTGTAGTACTAAGAGTGTTCTAAAAACATTAGAAAGTAATACAACTATCAAGTTACAAAATTACAGGAAAACATGGAAATAAATACAAAATAGTTAAATTTCAAAATAATTTTACTTTCTAATGTATTTTGGCCTTGCACTGGCACAGGGACAGTACTGAACACTGTGATCATGAGAACACAGATCAGACCAGCCCTGATTGCCCAACACTATCTATATTCTTTGTGCACTAGGCAGGAGCTGTGTATTTTATATGTTATTCACAGCTTGTTGCAGTCACTCAGCAAGGTCAGTACTTGCCATACCATATAATAATGGAAAAAGATGACATATATTTAGGGAATAGGACAAAATAAAAATGTGAGCTATTGTACAAATCAATTTCAAAGCCTCAAGTTGCTTTTGAAGCCTGGTTCTGTGTTTAGTTAGAATTAATACTCAGTAACAACCTGCAAGTGGGTTGATCTGGCTGATAAGGGTTAATATTTGTATTCCCCTACCAGCTCCAGGCAGTTAATAACAAGAATAACCAAATACATCCCAGTTACAAATCAAGATCCACTTATACACCAGGCTATAACTTCACAGCATGCTATGTTTTTATTTATACTTTAATTCACTCTATCTGATTTCCCTCTTCAATATCTTTCTGTATTGTAGGGCTCATTCTAATCGCAAGCACTCTTTCCTTATTCTTCTATCATTTTAGTTATATGCATACTCTTCTCTGAGATCACAAAAGGATTTTCTATTCTTTCCCTTAGTTCAAGAGAATTTTAATCTGCCTTACACAGTTTCTTCCAAGTCTTGCTTTCTGTCATGGCTAACAGGAATACAAGTTTCTTTACCTGCCACCACATCTCAAGTTTGACTTAGATGGAAAAATCCTTAGGGCTGAAGGATAACCTGATCCCACTGGCAGTTTAAGAATGAGGATTCTGCTACCAAAGGAACCAATTACCATCATTTTATCGTATGGTTTCACTGTGATGAGAAATAACAAGAGAAATACAGCTGCTGCATAAACAACCAATTACATTACATGAATGGAACAAGAAATGTTCATATTCCCTCACTCCTAACAATAATACATTTTGTTAAAGTATCCTTGCAGTAGTTCTTTAAATAATTACAAAGCATAAAAGAGGACAGAAACTGTTACATGGCTTAACCAGCATGTTTAGCACAGACTGTGTGTTACTATTTAACAACAAGCCATTTGAGCTTATTTGAGGTTTCAATGGAATGTAGAAGTGAGCCAGAAGAACTACAAAAGCATTCTGCAGGCTATACCAGAAGGATTTTTTCTTCAGAGCATTCTCAGATTATCACGTGAGCCATCTCTGAAGTAATAGGCAAACTTTTAAAACGAATGAATGAATAAAGTTACTAAAGAGTGAGCATAACAACTTATATTTTCCTAATAAACCCCACACAGAGCTAACTCTTCAGGCATTGTACCCATTATTACATCAAATATGTATAAGGGCATATTCTAGTTTAAGATAAACTGACTTAAATCTGGAAAGAGTTTACTGTTAGCATTTATTTATATTTTGTACCTTTTTTAGCCTTCACAGATGCACTAAATCATTCCAGTTTTATCACAAGTGCGTGTCTTTGAAACAATACAGGTATTTGAGGTGCATATATGAGTAGAACTGATATTATATATATTCAACAGACCATTCTATTTTCTCTTTCTGCTCTCAGAGGATAAGGTACACTTAGGTTCAAAGATCCATGGTAAAATCTACATAGTTATGGTATTTGTAACATATTTAAAATTAGATCCACTGCAATAAAAACAAGAGGGAGAAAAAAAAGCCAAAACATTGCAAGAAATTAGAAATAATGTTTTTGCAGATCCAAACAATGTGCTGATCAGGCAAGTAAATGCCAGTGCAATTCCAAATAAGATAAGCATTGGACAAAAGGAGAAAATAAATATAATTTATTTTTATATTTTTATTCCCTACTATTATTAGTCCTGCAAGTTTAATTAGGAAAGGTTTGTTGATATCATTGCAGTTTTGAGAATATGACACAATCTGATGTCAAACCTTTAAAAATACAATTCTTATATTTCAGGCCAGTTATTTCTCCACAATATTCTACAATGAAAATAAATTNTAGGGGTGGGCACCGGGCACCCAGCCAGGGTAAACCCACCACATTGTCAAAGAAATGGATATTGGCTGAGACAGTTAAATGCTGCCATATTATAGCTGTAGGAGTAGAGTATAGGAGTAGAACTGCTCTTAGAAATAGGGTGGATACTAGCTTAACTAACAGACCCTTTTTCTAAGCCTTCTAAATGACATGTGTTGTCCTAAAAAGTGGTGAGTACATTAATATTTTATTTCCTGGGATACACGCATTTAAATGTAGGTAAAGTCAGCATTCTGGAAGGCTACAGAGCACTCTTAATTTACCTGACCGACACTAATCAATGTATTGGACAAAAAAAAAATTCAAAACCAAAACCCAAGCTTTTCTCTATTTTCTTCATTTTTACTCATTTCTACATTTTTTCTGTACTATGAATAAGCTTTGCTCTCGGACAGGTACAGTACCACAAAATCCCTTATTTCCCTCTATTTGTGGGCTCCTAGACCCACTTTCAACCTAGTTCATGTGACAATAATTTGAGCAGCTTCCACACAGTTGTTGTCTGTAGTGTTGACAGAGAGAATCAGCTATGCAGCATCTTTGAGAAGGATCATTTTTGTTACTTTCAAATTATTATACATGTTTTACAGGAAACAGAGGCATTATAAGGATTGTAAGTGAGGTTTTTTATGCTGTTATATGAAGACCTGGAGCACTTCTAAGTGTGCTATATGAGTCAACACTAACAGGATTTGTGTGCTTACCTTTCTGCAAGATATAAAGGATAGCTTGCTTTAGGGGAGTTAGAGAACAGATTCTTTGGCACATTTGCTTGTGTCTTTTAAAAGAACATAGGGAAAACTACTTAAAAAAGGAGGGTAAAAAAATAATTTCATGGCTCATCCTGCAGTTCCACTGCATTTTATGTTTATATTTTATTGGCAACTCCACTGCAATTTTGAAGTAATAGTAAAACAAAGAGGAACTGTTTAACATTTAAAATTAAAATCAAAGTTTATTTCAAATATTTCCCTTAATTCCTGCTTGCTTGTTTTACCTTAATTTGTGTTCTATATGTAGACACTGAAATGTACAACTGAAATATTACCTTCAGGACAACATCCAAAATATCACTATATGCATTCTAATGGATTAGTATATTTTTTATCACCTATTTCAAAAGGGCTTCCTACAAAGACTCATAAAGACTGAATAAGAACATATGCCTTAAAATTTAAAAACATCTCTGGTACTAGTATGCTGCTTTTATAATTGAGAACAGGAAAATGAACAATAACACTAAAAGATAAATGTTTTATTTTATACAATCTGGTAGATAAAAATCAAAAGAATATTAAACTGTCACTGCATAACCATCTCCAGCTGGTATATGAATTAGTAAACAGGCTTACTTTCAAAGCAGGGGACACTAACATTGTGACTATATTCTTTCTTAATCATTCTATTTGTACTATATACAATGACTTATATCAATCTTACTATTTCTTTCTTAATCATTCTATTTGTACTATATACAATGACTTACATCAATCTTACTATTTCTTTAATGAACAACTGCTGAGGTAGTACAGTGACAACTGCTCACTGCTGTCTTGTGTCCTGAATAACTTACAGAACACAAATATAATTCATGTTTCAGTCTTTTATATTCTGTCTGATTCAAAAAATTACTTTTTAAATTCCTTATGTACTGTTGTAATGTGCTTGCTCTGCCTAGATCAAGTTGGGGGAGAAGGGGTGTGATTTTATTTTAATTCCTTACCCTAAATACAGATCAGGACTCCAAAATTTTGATGGATTAGATAAATGTCTTTTGGTGAACTAAAGTGATCATTCTCAAGCAGTGAGCCCATGATTTCTTTAGAAAAGAGATGAGAAGGAGATGTCAACGTAAATGACTGTAGGTTACAAATGCTGATATCTACAAAAGTAATTTCTACCTTTAGTTCTTCTATCAGTGCAGATATTTTATTAACTTGGGGAAATACCTTGAGAAAATCTCCACAACTAACCAAATAAATAGTATATACAAAAAATCATGAACCTCATCTATGGCAGCATGCTACTTTTCCAGACGAGACTCTTGAATGATAGATAATGTGAGAAAGATTAGTTGATAAGAATTATGTGTCACTAAAGAAAAAAAAAAAAAATTCAAAATCTCAAAGGACCAGTAATAGTTATTAGCTTAGTATGGACCTAATCAAGAACAGAAGTGGCATAGAGGGTTTACTAAACAGAATTTTCTTTCATTATATTTTAATTAAGAGTTCTCCACAGTAGCCTTTCCTGTCAGTTACACAGGGAGTGAAAAGCCTCAAGATAAATTCCTAACAAGCAGATTCACTGGCTCTCTCACGTACCAGAATCACCCAGGAGGTAGTGAACACATCACCTTTGCATTCTAATACCAATTTCTGAGGACAGCACTGATAATAATATACCAGATACTATTATTATGCCACACAACCATCTGACTCCAAATAGTAATACCCCATTCCCTAGAATTTCCACCCAACTCCTAAGCATATTACTAGTTAGAATAAGAAAATAATGGAATTCAAACTTTGGTCTAACCAGAAGTCTAAATAAGCACTTCACTTACATAAAATAAAATGATTCATAAAATTTAACTAAATCCAGCACAGTTTACTACGACAGGCACTCCCTGATTCATATAATTTGAGTATTTGCAATTAAAGAGACTAGTTTACAAAAATGATTTATAAATCACTGACTCCAGTGACAGTGTTACAATATTCTAAAATAAATAATAAACAACACCCACATAAACACATGGCTAAATATAACACAACATAACATAGTAGGAAATATACTTGTCGGAAATATTGTATCATAAGTTGACATGTTCGACCTTGTCACTCTGTTGATTATCACTCTAAATTGCTTTCTATTTTAAGGCATTTAACAACTCATATTCCTTATTGACACCATCATTTCTCTAAAAGGAATAAAGCTGTGACTGTAAGAGGTGCTTCAAGAGAACAGACCACTGACTAGAATAACATGAGTGAGGGAAGCGGAAAAAATAGGGTAGGTATCTTTCATATTTTGACACAGTTCACTTTTTGTTAAAATACTCCTTCTCTTGGAGACCACACAAATCTGGAGAAACTTAGAATCAGACTAAAATATGAAAATTCACAATCAGAACCTAATGACAATGCTAGTTTGTGTTTGCAACAAACTGATTTAGTTCCATACCTTGACATATTAGTCCCAGGAAAGCAAGAATGCTATTCAGCCTGATTGTCAGATTTGCCTGTAATAAAGCTCACTGTCAGTTAAGAAATGAGCTCACAGGTACATGTGTTCCCTCACTGTCTTCCAGCACGATTATCTGAGATCATGTTAACTGGACAAGCAGGAAGTTCTAAACACCTACATGCACTCACTGCATATGACTAGAACCAGGGGTGACTGAAAAGTCACTGATTTCAACTGGAAAGCGGCTACCAAGTGATGCTTTTTTTTTTTTTCTGAGGAAAAGAAACTGAGAGCATGTGAAGGAACATTTTCCTTTGTGATTTCAGGGTGATTTGTGTTAGGGTGCCGTTAGGGTTAGGGTTAGGGTTAGGGTTATGGTTAGGGTTAGGGTTAGGGTTATGGTTAGGGACTAGGGTTAAGGTTAAGGTGCCTCTAACACCTCTTAATAGTGTTGTCTCTTTTAGCTTTTAGCTGGTGATACTGAAGCATTCATTCTTTTTTTTTAGGCTAAAATAAGCATTATCTTAAAAAAACCAAAACCAACAACACACAACGACAACAAAAAAGAACCAAGACATTTGGGAAAACTGTTATTCAAAGAACAGCAATATACCACAGCGTGAGATAGTCCAGCTGAGAAACTCAAAAATTACCAATAACTATGGGGGTACATAAAAAACTAATAACTGCAAGGAGAAAATAATGCTACAAGGATTAGTCATAGGAAGTACTGCAGTGAAGAGCTAAAAAACATTTTTGCTGTGCTTAGACACAAAATTTGTGTCTGAAGGTGATACCAAAGCTGTCTTTGTTCTAGATCTTATTTAGCAATCATCAAGCAAAAGAAATATAAAATGATCTCATTTTAAAATGCAGCAGAGTTCAGGACACTCCATAGTTTAAAGAAGCTTTCAATTGGATATACACAAACAAGTCTAAGCAGATAAAAAAAATCCAACTCCTTTGCGGAACAGCCTCTTCCCCATGTCTTTACCATACCTAAATACCATTTACCATTGCAAATAAAATTTGGTAAATACAAAATTTACTGTTTTAGATATCTTTACAATGTGCTTTACGAGAGGATGTAATTAAACCAAGCAAAGATAGAACAATCTTGCCAGCATACAACACAATTAAGTGAAATGAGTAATGAGCATAAGGTTAGGAATTTGTATTTATTAAAGAAGAGAAATGCATGGGAGACACTATGACACAAGCAGTAAGAGAAACAACAGAATATTGTTTCAGAGTATTACAATCCTCAGTTAGAGTCAATGTTTTGAGACACTTGTGTCAGAAATATACAGAGGTCAAACATCCACCTGGTTCTGAATTTTATCTCCGTATCCATAAATACATACTTGTTTCATGGGAAGCCCTTTCAGCACAGATCCTGGCAACTATGAAACACATACTAGAGCACTTTCTATGATTATTCATCTAAGGTGTAAAGGTTTGTTCAGTAATGACATAGGAGACTGATTCAGGCACCAACAGACCAGCTCATGGTGAAATATTGTGCCTTAGATGCTCAGAAAGCCACACCAGCAAGGTAAAGCCCCAATATAGTCCAAAACTTCAGTAGTGTAAGGCACTAAGTAGTACAAGCCAACAGAAATTAAAAATTAAACATTTCATACTTTAACAAGATCATGAAAGATAGGAAATACACAGGAAGAGAAGACAAAATGGCCATTCTTTTCATGTAATCTAATTAAGAAGAAGGTCCAGAATTCTGATTACAATGAGAAGTTAGCAGTACCCAGTGATTCTTGAGGTCTGAGTTTTCTCTTTTGCCCTCCCCAGTCAACTCATCTGAACAGCTTCTGCTTGACAGGGGATAGGAATGAGGGAAAATATTTTTTCCCTCAGGAGCAAGGGTCTTCTTCTGCTTGAACCCAGGGAATCCATGTAGACCTCCCATGAAGTGTCCCCATAACTATTACAGTGAGTCCTTTGGCAATCTCTGTTCTTGCCAAATACTGACATGAACTAAGTATGTACAATATTTAAAGAACGAGTACCTAAAAAGTTTACATTAGAAAAGCTTAGATTGTGGGACAATAAAAATTTTCTGATGGACTACATTTGCTAGTTATGAAATAAATGAAGAAAAAGATGCTATAATGCTGTAGCAAGAGCAGAAGTCTGTTGCACACATAAAGTAGAAATATATTAAGCAGGATACAATTAATATTTTCTTTTCTTGAATTTAGGCATAGTTTTTCTAAATTAACATAAACATACACATTCATCGTGCATAAGCATTTTGTAACACAGCTAAGTGTGATACATAACAACAAAAGGGGCAAGGAATATCAAAACACCAGAGTATGAGAGGAGAAATAGGGAAGAATGGTTATACCCACAATGGTTCCATCTTCCTTGGCAAAGAGCTCTATAGCCTGATCATCTCAACCCTGGTGACTAAGATCAAGGACCACATCCACCAGGACTAACTAAACAGCTCTGTGGTGCTACCATTAATTTAGGATAAGCTCATTAATAGGAATTGCCTGCTTTGAATGGTCATGTTTAATAATGTTTAAGAACTAATCACTGGCAATGCATACTGTTAATAAAAGTCAGTCTAGTATAATTCTGTTTTGAAATTTCAAACTGGCCTGATTTATGAGATTCTAAATACTCGCATTGCTGCAATCTCTCACTCTTTTATTCTCTAACTTGCATATACGCACATTCACTTGCAGATGAACAGATAAGAAAAACATTGATGAAAAATAAACTGTGAAAATATTGAAGTCATAGGCTTGGAAACATATTTTTATCTCACTAAAGTTTACATGTCCGCATTTCTAGAATTTAGAAGGAAAAAAAGAATCAAGGGGCCCCTGTATCCTGCCCCTCTCAGATGGAAGACAAAAGCCTAAGTAAAAGGGGTGAGTGGAGGCAAGTTCATGGCTGTGGCAGAAGGCGAGTACCTTCCTTGCCCACCTCGCCTCTGAGTAATAGATATGAGGCCCTCCTGGGAGACAGTCTAATAGGGATATAGATGACAGACAGCCTATTCCAGAGGTCTCATCACAATCAGATAGGCCTCCTAGCAATATGACAACCTCTTCCACAAAGAAGAAGAGAAGGGTTCTAGTTGTTGGAGACTTGCTCCTGAAGGGAACAGAGGGCCCAATATGCAGACTTGACCCTCATCATAGGGAAGTCTGCAGTCGAATCAGGGATATCACTAGGACACTCCCTAGCCTGGTGCAATCAACTGACTACTACCCACTACTGATCTTCCAGACAGATGTGGAGGAAGCTGCATTCTGTAGCCTGAGGGGAATGAAGAAAGACTTCAAGGCCTTGGGACAGTTGGTGAAAGAGTCTGGGGCACAAATTATTTTCTCTTCTATACTTCCATTTCCAGGTGAGGACATGGGCTGGAATAGAAGGATTCAGTCCATAAATGCCTGGTCACGAGACAGATGCTACAGACAGGGCTTTGGGTTCTTTGATAATGGTTGGTTTTATAGGACACCAGACCTGACAGACATACATGGGAAAGGTTTATCTCAGAAGGGCAGAAGGGTTCTGGGACAGGAATTAGTAGGGTTCATTCAGAGAGCCTTAAACTAGACTCGAAGGGGGATGGGGTTGTAACTGGGCTTGCACCAGTGGGGCAGCGCTCTAGTATTGATGAAGACCAAGAGGCCTCCCACCTCCCTAGGATGAAATTGGCGTGCTCAGCTCGCTCCCTCAACTGCCTGTACACCAATGCACGTAGCATGGGGAATAAACAGGAGGAGTTAGAAATCTGTGTTCCGTCAGGAGGTTATGATCTGGTGGCAATTACAGAGACATGGTGGGACAGCTCACATGATTGGAATGTGGTCATGGATGGCTATGTCCTTTTCAGAAAAGACAGGTCAGCAAGGCAAGGTGGTGGAGTTGCTCTCTACATGAGAGAGCAACTAGAATGTACTGAGTTCTGTCCAGGGGTGGATGAAGAGCGAGTTGAGAGTTTGTGGGCGCAAATTAAGGGACAGGCTGGCATGGGTGATACTGTTGTGGGTGTCTATTACAGGCCACTGGATCAGGACGAGGAAGTTGATGAGGCCTTCTACAGGCAGCTGACAGCAGCCTCGCAGTTACAGGCCCTTGTTATCATAGGGGATTTTAACTACCCTGATATTTGCAGGAAGACCTACTCGGCCATCCATCCACAGTCCAGGAGGTTCCTCCAGTGCATTGATGACAACTTCCTGGTGCAAATGGTGGATGAGCCAACTAGGAGAGGAGCGCTGCTGGACCTTCTTCTCATTAACAAGGAGGGTCTGGTTGAAGCAGTGAAGATTGAGGGCAGCCTTGGTTGCAACGACCATGAGATGGTGGAGTTCAGGATCTCATGTGGCGGGAAGAGAACATCTAGCAGAATCAGAACCCTGGACTTCAGCAGGGCCAACTTTGGCCTTTTCAAGCAATTGCTAGAGGAAATCCCAAGTGACAGAAGGTAAAGGGGCCCAAGATTGTTTTTAGCATTCAAGGACCACTTCTTTCAAGCTCAAGATCAGAACATCCCAACAGGTGGGAAGTCAAGAAAGGGAGCCAAAAGACCTCTTTGGATAAACTGGGAACTGCTGGGTAAACTTAAGACGAAGAAGAAAGTCTATAAACCATGGAAGGAGGGAATGGCCACTTGGGATGATTCTAAGACTCTAGTCAGAGGATGCAGGGACGCAATTAGGAATGCCAAGGCCTCCTTGGAATTCAACCTTGCAAGAGAGGTCAAGGACAACAGAAAGGGCTTCTTCAAATACATTGCAGATAAAACTAACACTAGGGGCAATGTAGGCCCACTGTTGAATGTGGTGGGTGCCCTGCTGACAGAGGATACAGAGGAAGCGGAATTACTGAATGCCTTCTTTGCCTCTGTCTATACTCCTGGAGGCTGTCCTCAGGAGCCCCAGATCCCTGAGGCCCCAGAGAAAGTCAGGACAATGAAGGAGTTTGCCTTGGTTGACGAGGACTGGGTTAGGGACCAGTTAAGTGATCTGGATGTACATAAATCCATGGGTCCTGATGGGATGCACCCACAAGTGCTAAGGGAGATGGCAGAAGTCATTGCTAGAGCACTCTCCATCATCTTTAGTAAATCATGGAGAACAGG
>VYZX01016168.1:0-14313 GCA_013401335.1 Brachypteracias leptosomus | reverse complement strand
GAGGGAGCTGGGTCTCTTGAGCTTGGAGAAAAGGAGTCTGAGGGGTGACCTTATTAGTGTTTATAAATGGTGAGTGTCAGGAGGACAGAGCCAGGCTCTTCTCAGTGCCATCCAATGATAGGACAAGGGGCAATGGGTGTAAGCTGGAACACAGGAGGTTCCATATAAATATGAGCAGAAACTTCTTCACAGTGAGGGTGACAGAGCACTGGAACAGGCTGCCCAGGGAGGTTGTGGAGTCTCCTTCTCTGGAGATGTTTAAAACCCACCTGGACGCATTCCAGTGCAACTTGATCTATGTGGTCCTGCTCCCACAGGGGGATTGGACTAGGTGATCTTTCAAGATGATTCTGTGATTCTGTTTTTTACCAGCAGCTCTGTCAGGTCTCAAGCTGTCAGTAAGAGATCTTTACTGAGTTCTGATCTTCTTCTTGCAATATTGGCATCACTTGAATCTATTACAGAGCACAGCAGTGTCTCTTCTGCTTTGGGACTCCACATAACAGCCACAGCCTACAGCCACAGTACTGTGCATCCCACTAGGGTCTGTGCCCAGAGAGGCTCTGCTGGAAAGCAGACCCCTTTCCCATCAAACAAGCTTAGCTACTTCCTCAGGCATTTCTCTATCACATTCCAGGGCACCTCTATCTCCTTTCACACCTCCCCACAAAATGCAGAGTCTAAAGCACTGGATTCACAATATTCAAGAATCTATGTTGTTAGTCCCCACAGGTATTGCCTTACGGTTTGGCATAAAGTGAAAATATTACATAATAGTCCAGTATCTCTTGAGGAGATAAGTATCAATAACATTGTGGGAATAGATTTTTATTTTACCAGGCAGGTCTAAGGAATTTTAAAAGAGGAAAAAGATTATTACCAATGTAAGTGTGTTAATTTAATCTCTAAAGGTCATGTAAAACCTACAGGATATAGGATATCTGCTGTCCTACACCAGCTTACTTTGCTGCTGAACTTCTAATAGAGCATTTACCATGAAGGAAAAGGAATGTATGAATAACTGTGGCAAAATAGAGAATGTGAGACCCCAGACTTGTTCTGTGCTATACCACCAGCATGCACCTGCTGTAACACTCTGGAAATAATTAGCAAGTATTGTCTCTCCCCACTGTGACTCTCACCTCTCCATTTCATGAGCATGTTCCTTCAACGTAGCGCAGGCATAATCCTTTCTACAGGAATGACTCAATTTTCAACAATGGTGGAAAAAAAGAGAAAGGGCAAGTGTATTGATTAATCCTGTCTGGGGCTACACGGTATGGCTATCTATGGCTCAGACACAGTATTCTGACAAGTGTGGCCTCTGGATACCTCCAGTATAGTGAAGAAAGAACACATGAAGAAGTGGACTTTAAGGACACCTGGCTTTAAAAAGTTTGCACCATTGCCTATGCCATTTCCTGTGCAGCCCGTATTTTATTATGATACTGTTTACCCCTCTGTGCAAATGATATTTTAATGACAATGCTATGAATAGTAGGAGTAACTCAAAGCAGAGAATAAATGAAAAAACAAAGGCAGGAGAGAATATCAGTGGAGAAGGAGTAGAGCTTTGCTTACTGATGCTTTTCCCTTCTAGGTGCAGGGACCTGCTACATCACTTGAATCATTTTTAAATGGCCTCCAAAGAAAAAAATGTGGAAAACTTTTACACTGGAAGTGCAGTGGACTAGTTGAACAGATATTTATTTCTTGCACCTGTTCTTCCCTAAAATGTGATGTGTTCAATAATGCTGTTTACAAAATGCTATTATTTTTGATAAATCTGCAAAAAGTCCTGTTTAATCCTAATATTGATATGGAGTCCAGCAGTTTCTGTATTCCATATTCCTGTAGAATCAGGTTTTCTATTTGAAGCAGTGGTAAAACTGTTAAAGAGGATGCATGTTTCCTGCCTTTAGAGGTAGGCCTCCCAGCAATAAAACAACAAACCCCAAACTCAGGTCACCCCAATTAAAATTGTATCAGAGTGTCATTGAGAAAGTGAGACTAAAAAAGCCCAAGGATATAGAAGGTCAGTTTATACATAATTAATTTGTTAATCTTCCATGGCGTTTCATTGAAATGTGTTATTTTCTCAAATACATCCAGAAGGAAGACAAACTGTCTTTTCAAGTGGTTTTATGTGCGTGTGCTCTGCATTTCATATTTCAATAATAAATGCAATAGGATGACAATGTTTTAACCACTTTTTAATACCTCTGCTAGCATTCTGTGGTTTGTTTAATGTGCCATATGCTATTTAGTGGCACGTTTATGATCAATCAGAATGTTCAATCACAAGAATCTAAAAATACCAAATGGTATTTTTTTTCTTCACAAAGAAATCACAGAAAACTGCTTCTTCAGAAGTAATTCAGTGTGATCTTTTATGTTTGATGTTACAGATAATTTCAGTGTTTGGGATTTATTCGAAGTTCAGGGGTAAGAATCCAAGCCTCTTGATTCATTTAACAGATCTGCATTTTTTTGTTTTATTAATTGTAAACTAGAATTTGTTCAAGGTGTGATCTGAGTCCCAAAATGTAGAATAGATAGTTCTTTAGTACAGAAGAGTGTTAAAATTACTTTGTAAGTTTAAGGGAATCATCCTGTATAGTAAGACAGATTTTCTGAGGAACACTTCAATAAATGCATGCACTCCTGGGTTGTTTTGACATTTTGTGTGACTTTGCTGCCTTCTATTTCCCAAACACTCTCTGAGAAAATAATAATTACAAAGAGGCTTTAAAAAAAAAAAATATCTGAGGAGGAGCTATATGAGCCTGCAAATGGTAAAACATGTACTTAACTGAAATGATACTCCAGCTCAGAAGGCTCTTGGTCAACATGTAGTATCAAAAGAAAAATCTTGCTGCAAATACAAGGAACAAAGCCAGTGCATCACTGAATACTGTGAACAATATTAATAGGAAGAACTTGATGCTGACCTTGAACACATAAAAATATCCAGTACTGTGTCACTGCTGACTAGTGGGATGATGTTGACCTACATTAACATTTTATTGCCTTTTGGCACTATTTTTAAGCTGAGCCAAGGTAACATTCAGTCATTACTAATTTCTTTATTGTGCCTGTTTAAAATAGAGCCATCCAGGTGAAAATGAAGCAAAGGAAGTAAAAATTAAATAAACAATAAAATGTAGATAAATTGAGATTGAAGAGATATGTTAAATATTCATCATGGAGTATTTATTTATGATAGTAGCACATTTTTATATTCTCATCTGTCATGATCTTTTGTTATGCAAAATATGAAGTTACATAAGGTTTTTATTAACATCCTTCCCAAGTAGTTATTTTCAATGCTCCCTATATATATTACAAGGTGAAGGAAGTACAAGTTATTTCAAAGATAGATAGATAGATAGATGTTTCAGGATCACTTAGTAAATTACCTCCTTCTAAGGCATAACATTTTGTATTCTGAAGCATTTTTAACTGGTTTAGTAAACTACCAAATGACTTCATACCTAGCATGACAACTGAATTACTGCTAGACTGTCAAAAAAGTAAAGAGCTTCAGGAAACCAGAAGGTATTGTCCCCAGAAGCAAACAGGTATTTAAAGCAAAAAGGGGAGTCTAGTGGGCATGATCTCACCATTGTCATACTCTCAGTCTAATGGTTTCCTCAGCCTTCACTCCAATGTCAGCAGCAGAAAATTGTGGTCTGGAGACTTTTCCTCATTGAGCTTGCCATCAAATAAAGGAGACTTAAGGGGCAAACCAAATAACAGTGACTAGGGTAAGTATATCCACCAGATATAGAATTCTAACCCAAAATATTCGGCACTCTTATTCAACAGTCAATTATCAGCTCCCCTGTTCTTTTAATATAGCTTTAGCCCCTTGTGCTGCTAGCTCTCTTCTTCTTCAGGCCAACACCAAACTCAGCAACATCCCCTCAGCATAATCTTTTATTCTCCATCTGTTTGCTCTTCTCCATCTCAAAACAGCCAATGGGGAACACACTACTGAGAGAGAGCTCAGCAAGCTGCCCCTAACAAGAAGTTCCTCCAACTGGCCCCAACAGGAACTCTATTCCAACAGTTCAACTTCTTATTGCTTCTTCTTTCTTCTATTGTTTCTTCTCTCTTCTATTGCTTCTTCTCTCTTCTATTGCTTCTCTCCAACTAGTTCTGTTCCTGCTTCCTACAAGACTGATCTGGTTCCTAGTTGATATATCTCTAGCCTTGCCCACCACCACCCCAATGACAATCACCTGGGGGAAGGTAGGGCCTTACACAGGTGGGTCAGGGTCTGCCTCTGGGGCCTTAGGGAACCACTTGGGGAACAAAACCTGTTGCTGGGTTGTGGCTCATCCATAGGTCAACTCCAACTCAGGGCCCACAGCCCAGGCCCCAGCACTTCACCCCTTCAGTGTTGAAACTATTTTTGGCCTGCTTCATTCAGGCCTGCTTATTTAGGAGATCTATAGCTCCAGTGTAAAAGAGTGAATTTCATCTATAAAAACTTTATGAGCTTTTTAAAGTCTGTGTACAGAAGAAAAAGTAACTAATGCTTACAGCGAGAAATTGTGTTTTGTAAATGGAACAGAAAGTTTGAAATTAACATTAGTACATCTATAAATATCTGAGGAATTGCAATACTAAAGCTTTATAAAGCTTCTGTGATTGATGAAGAAAGCCACTACTACACTACTATAAACATAATTCAAAGGGAATTTTTCTCTTTTTATCTAAAATTAATTCCATAAGCAAAAGGAATGTACTTAGAATGGAAATAGAGAAAATTTAAAACTACTTTGAGCACATTTTCAGTCTTTTGATGTAAGAGGAAAGAAGGCAGAAGACAAGAAGAAGAGATAGGGGAGAGAACAGGAAAAGAATGGTTTTATGCTATACTAAAACTTTTAGACAAAATAAAGTAAACTGATAGCTGTTGAATTTAAATATAGGCAGACATATTGCTTGCAGCCCTGTGCTCATCTTCCAAATGATAAGGTAGAATACTAGGGTGAAATAGATATCAAAAATGATGCTCAAAGAGAGAAAAATCCCTCAAAGGACTGACCTATTACTTCAAAAACTTTCTTTAAAAGCCCTAGTAAGAACAAAAAAGTAGTTCTTAAATTGCTGGATAATAACATTTCAATGCCTAGAATACAGCACTTTGCAAAACAATGTAACTATCTCAAACCTCATTCTTTGTTTTAGTCTAATCTTGAAACTTGTAACTAAGCTGTTCCACTTATCTTTTCAATGCTACAAAAATATTTAACTTGTAAGCTCTAGTTCACGTTATTGTAAAAGCGCTATGAGGTTTTTTCAGCTGGCCTTTGTTACCGATGATACCACATGAAAAGTAAATTTCAACAGTCCCCTAGTTAGACTTGAACTAGGTCATGGCAGATTAAACAACTCCAAAAAAGCAGTTGTATCTCTTATCAGACTGAAAATTATTTCTTCCAAATAGATTTTAGAGAAAATGACCTTGTCTTTACCAGGTATTCTCTTCTCTCAAACTTACCACAGTTGTTGTGCTCATTCAGCAATGTCAGCGGAGCTGAACCAGAGATAAAAAATGTAGGCAATGGAAAGGGAAAAAGCTTGACTATGCTAGATAGCTCTCAGCTGCTCATAAAACTACAAGACAGAAGTTGTAGGAGACTTTTCTACAAACTGAGAAGTCTCTAATATAAATGACATTTCTCTGATTCTTCTTGAGCATTCCAACTTATAACCATCAGAGTAGTAATATTAGATTCTAGAAATAATTTTTTTGGCACCATATGACAAAGAGTGCCTAAATATATCTATCTCAGCTCAACTTTAAATGCTGTACTACTAATCTCAAGCTAACTCAATTCCTTCAGTCCTCAACAAAGTTGAAGGATAAGAGTGGAAGAAAGCACATCATCAAAATACCATGGGGTCTTCAAATACCGAGTGGTTAAAATGATATCTTTAAAATAAAGTCTGGGACATGGTGGCAATATAGAACTTCCAAATCTGGGCAAAAGCTGACAGGAAACCATAGTCAGAGCTGTCAAAATGAAGGGATGTGCCAAGTACCTGCGTACCCTGGCTCTGAACTGTCATATTGTGGCCTATTTGGAGCAGCATACTTTAAGATATATATTTCTGATCCAAGATAAAATGAAAAAAAATAACAACTGGGAAAGTTGGATGTGCCAAATAGACTAATACAGTTCTAGTATCTGCAAAAAAGACTCATGTTGGGCTAAGCAAATCTTATTACTCCACTATAAGCAGCAGGAACATGCATGTACCTCAACAGAAGCGTATGTGAGAGAAAACAGGTGTTGAGACGAGAATTTTCATCACATGGGTTTTTTCTCCAAAAAGGGCCAGTTCAAAAGTGCACTTTCCCATAATCTATAATTTTTATTTTATAGATGGCTACAGGAGAGTATGTAGAAATATCTGTATTCAGAGCTGGTTCTAGTCCACGTAACAATACATCAATATTGCAAAGTATAGTCTTGCTGTATGTAAAACCCTACAGTATGTTCTTCAAAAAGGCCCACAAGGGAAGGAATGAAAATGCTTCATCAAGCAGAAAGACTCAAAAGCTAGTGGAAATCATTCCTGGATTTCCAAATACAAGGTCAAATCCAAATTTAGCCTTTCATCTTCTTCATTAACTCTACTTTCTATGAATTTCAACTCTTATTTTTTAAAACACAAAACTTGAAAGCTCTAGATTAATGTCAGTACCACAATATTCCAATTTGCTAAAAAAGTGGGACATTTAGAAATTTGCCAGAGCCACAGCATGCTGGCACTAGTTCTCCAGGGAGGCAAAATTAGTTCTTCTATGGAAGCCAGAGTGCCCTGTTTCTGCTTTAATTAACATTCTTCAGGAGTTCCATTTACATGCTAGGTGCCAGCTTCAGAGTAAAAGGCATTTGGGCTTCAACTCCACATCAGATTAGTGTTTTTTTCCTCATCTCTTATACACAGTGAAGCATGTAGTGACAGGACGAGGGGTAATGGCTTTAAACTGGGAGAGGGGAGATTTAGATCTTTGCCCTGAGGTTAGTGAGACACTGGAACCGGTCGCCCAGGGTGGATGTGGATGCTCCATCCCTGGAGGATGTTCAAGGAGGGTTGGACAGGGGGCCTTGAGCAACCTGGTCTAGTGGGAGGTGTCCCTGCCATGGCAGGGGGGTTGGAATTAGATGATCTTTGAGGTCCCTTCCAACCCAAACCATTGTATGATTCTATGAATAGCAGCTTTTAAATTAATTTACTGTATTTTGAGATACCTACGAGGCTTGTTTAGTATCCACATTCTCTTCTTGTAGCACACTACAGTTACAATCTTTGCTCTTCCTACAGTACTGAAGTTGTTATAGGTAGCTGGTTCAGAGCATGCAGCATAAGTATCCTTTGAGTCTTTTTAAACTGGTCTTCAAACCATGCCAATGCCTACAGTTGTGAGCACTGTAATTGACACTCCCTTCAAACACCCTTCTAGTCCTGTGTTCCTAGCAACTACAGAGAAACAACTGCATACAATAAAAACAGTGATGTATGATTTTGTCCCATCCACCTTGTCAAACTGGATGGGACTTTGAGCAACCTGATCTAGTAGAAGGTGTACCTCCTAATGGCAGGGGGGGGGGAATGAGATGATCTTTAAGGTCCCTTCAAACTCAAAGCATTTTATGATTCTATCTTCTATTGCTTTATCCATGTTACATTTATGATTTTATTTCTTCCTTTCAAAGTTCAAAAGTTATTTTAATAATTGTAAATGATGATGGGAGAAAAGTAGGAATTTGAAACAATTTGCACCCTAGAAAGTTTTCCTAGTTGAGATGATCAGTAGTCAATATTTAAATTATGGAGGAGACATATTGCATATACAAACTAATTAAACAATCAACACAGAATTAATTTCACTATAAGATCAAATTAAAACAAGAACAACAGAAGAGCATTTCATAAAAAGAACATTCTTAGTGCTTATCCAATTATTTTTCAAGCTCAGAGACAACTGTTCTGCCATGTATAATGTAGTTCAGGACTATCAGAGGTCAAATGAGAAGTCACTGAAGCATGGACATCACAGCCAGTTACTGTGACTGGAAACTGTCAGAGACAGAAAACCAGAAATACCTGGACAAAGCAAGTGAGGCAAGGAGATACAGCAGGGGCATGGATTGAGAAATGTGAGGAAGATCAACAGACTTTATACACTATAGTATATATAGGAATTGCCTAGAGTGACCTCAGTTATTCCTGAACCTCACATCATTGTTCCTACAGGCAAATAAGCTGCATGGTGATATGCATCTTGTGGAGATCACTGTAAAGCATATAGTGCCCGAGCCATGTATAAGTCAGGAGTTGCTCCAAAGCTAGCACAGAGAATGCTCCTCAAGCAAACAGCCCTGGCCTCAGACCTGGCTTTATATTCATACAAGTTGCCTTTGTAAATCATTCAACAAGGATCCAGGGACATGGTGGGATGGGAAACCAGAGCAGACAGGAAACCTGGAGCTGAAGAAAAACTAGAACTTGAGCACTGGCAAGTGAAAGAAATGTGTTTAGCCAAGATGACTGAGCCCAAGAATGGGGACAACTTAGCAGCAGTCAAGGAAAGAGAATAAATCTAGGGAATGACTATAATTTTGTAACAATGGCTTACACCTGTGGATAGATTTCATATGTGAGAATGTGAAAGTCACTTAAAATAGAATGTCATGTGGCTAATCATTGTATACTTTGTATATTCTGGGTATCTAAATGTCCTTTTCTGAGATTTGCAAAAGGGCCGAATTTCCACAGCTGCAGCTGAGATCATTTAATGGGAGTTATGCTTTAAGCATACTAAGTGATTGTGTAGGAGTAGTCTGAAAAATATGACTCTAGACATTCAAATTAGGCACCTAGAGCGAGAGTAATTTTTTAACTCTCAAATTTCTGTATTCTCTCTTTGTATTTCTATAAAAAATAGGTTAACAGTGCTACCCCACTCTGCAAGCACAGAAATGGATGTATTTTTTAAAGCACTCATATTTTAGTTATGAACATCATTTAGAAGCTCATAAATAAACTACTAATAAAAATTGCCATGTTTAAGTAATATGCATATATGTGTTTTGGGGAAAAAGAGATGCCAGAAATATTAGAGAAAATATTACATAGATGTTTAGCGAGTACTGTCCGTCTTGAACCTCGAACAAGGAATGTGCTATGCAGCTGGGTAAAGGAGCATAATGTGAAGGTATATTATACAATCATATCATTCAGATTATGACATTTAAGTTGGTTGGGTAGAAATACTGACATTTCCCAACTTCTGAATACTATATAGTTGCAATCTTAGTCTTTTTTTAATGTAATTTCTGGGGTGTGTCTGCAGATATCATTCATACTACACAGTGCTTTTTCCTCGCAAGGAACACTACCAGTCACTCCAAGAAAGGATCTCTTCACATCCTTCTCTGATACACAGGGATATACCTCTCCAAAGCACTTCTAACCTCTACCATTTCCCATGATACGTTACAATTTTTTAAAATAATGTATTCAAGGAGACACTGTCAACAGAAATTATGATTCAGAACACTGAATAACAAGAAAAACCAAACTTTCATGGAGAGAAAATCAGGCACACTACTATACATGATACCATACTTTTGGAGGAACTGAAAATATTTTTTAAATTCATTAAACTGTGGGAATAAAAATCTAATTAATTATACATTTCTGAATGAGTCATAACAGGCAATGAATCAAATGCCTTGTAGCTTTTCGTATCTTTAATTGTTACGAATTAGTGGGGTTTGCTATCCAGTTAGAAAGATAGAACCTGTTTTGCATCAATGAACTGTCTGTAGAGAAAAAAATATACACAGGACTATCTATTACATTTTTATGACCTTAAACAAATATGCATTTGTGGACATTAGGCAGAGAATTTAGCAAGCAAGCACACAGTATGGTCCTTTAGGAACAAAGCCTTAATGTTGAAACACAAAAACGATGAACCTGTTATAAATTCTAAAAATGAATACTAAACGATTAAAAAATCCTACCAGAAACAACACAGCTTACTTGATTATTTAAACCCTTTCTCTAATTACACTCAGTGCAGCAACCATATATTGAGAACTGAATTTCTTCTGTAAGATGGACTCAAAACAACTGGACATTTGACTAAAGAAGATCAAGATTTTAGTCAGGAATTACTTGCATTGTATAACAGGTGCATTTTCATTAAAATTAAATAAGAGTTCATGAATTAAAAGTGTAGCTAACATTAAAAAAATAGACATTAGTTCATAAGAGATCTCAATATTTAACAGTGTATTTGGTCAACAGATACTTAGGGAAAGGGGGACAGTTGCACTAGCTCATTTCATGTACTTAAATTAGGCACACACTTTAGCAGTCTAGCCTCCAAAGATTATGGAATCATTTAGGTCTGAAAAGACTTTTAAGATCATCGAGTCCAACCATTAACCTAATACTGCCAAGTCCACCACTAAACCGTGTCCATCAGCACCACACCTACACATCTTTTAAATACCTCCAGGGACTGTGACTTCATCACTTCCTTGGGCAGTCTGTACAAAAAGGCTCCCACACAGGACTATAAGAAAAAAAAATAAAATTAGATTGTTACTGAATTCAGGATCTTGTAACAAGATCAGCACATATTATTACTCCTTATGCTAATTTCTACAAGTTTGCCTTTAATACAGGACAACTTTTGATTACCCACTTGTCCTGGTTTAAGTTAGAACCAAACCAATTCTGTTCAGTGATTTTACTTTTCCTCTGAGTCTCTGCTAACTAACTGCACTTTCTAAAGCTCACAGCATGTTTTTGCAGACAGTGTCTGCTTCTAGTAGTGATAACTCTCCACGTTTAGAGTTACTACCAAGGACTGGTGTGCAGACCAAGGTCACTGCTAGATCTTGTGTACCACATCGGGGGGTGCAGAAAGTGAAAGGCTGCATCTGTGGGGAGGAGCGGCCAGGACAGGTGACCCTAAACTGACCAATGAGGTATTCCATCTCATATATATGTCATATTCAGTATAAAACTGAGGGATCACGAGGGTCTCGACCCTTAGGCTTCACTTCCTCCTTTTCCCTTCAGGATCCTTGGGACTTCCTCCTGCCTTTGGTGGACCCATCCTTTCCCTTTGGCCTTCGCTTCTCGGCCTTGCCTTCGATCCTGAACCCAGCTCCTGAACCCAGTTCCTGAACCTGGTTCCTGTCAGCTGCTGAGCCCGGTCTGGGACTTTTCCAGTGCCTGCTTTACATTCTCAGTGGTGACGGTGACATAATTGCCATCAGAGGGAGGTTGGGTTACATACTCGTTTTGTATATATTCCCCTTTATTATCATTATCTCATTAAAGCTGCTTTAGTTTTCTTTTTTAACCAGAAGTCTCTCTCTCTCTCATTCCCTTCCTCTCCCATTTGAGAGGGGATGGGGCCATAAGTCTCTCTCCCTTATCCTCTTCCTCTTCCTCTAATTGGGGTGGAGGGAAAGAAAGGGTTAACAGAGTTTGTAGGTGGATTGGATCCAAAACTCGACACCCCTACAGAGGACCTAAAAGATCCATGCAGATGTCTGGACTCCTTGAAGGGATGTTACACCATCCTAAAGTCCTGTACAGGTTCCTCTTTCCATTAGTAAGTTTTTTTCTATCAGATACTGTGTAACGGGATCTGCTTGAAGTGTGACTAGCAACTGGTACTACCAGTACTACAACTTCACTACCTTGAACATGGTTCATGACAGAAAGTAGAAAACAGTGCTATAAGGTCTACCAAGTGAGGTACTGGTAGGTAGAAAATGAACAGAATTAATAACAACTGGCCATTGGGGACACGTATAGCTAAAAATCAACTACAGTGGCAGCTTGGGTACCTTTATATAGCTAGGTTGTTTAATGCGCTGCAATATACTGATGTCCAAGTTTAACCAGGGGAGCACACTTTGAATATATATGCCAGATGATGTGAATATCTTTTTCTCAACCTTGGCAATAATAAGAATATTGTTATTGTGGGAGTATTCTTACAAGGATTTATAAAATAGGAAGTTTTCATTAGAGAGAAGAAACAAAGATTTCTTCTCTATGGTTTCCTTCTTCTGTCTGTCATGAATGTCAAGCATTTCAGAGTCATTAGGAGAAGGAATAATATCCTGTAGAAAAGGCAGCTTGTGTTAATCACACCACCACCACCCTCACTCACTGCCTCTTGATCCTTTCACAGATACCATTCAGTTATGAGTTTTCTTTTTTTTTTTTTTTTCTAGGAGAGGCTTTGTTGTGACTGTTACTGAAATAATTGTTGAGGGAAGAGCACCTGAAATCAAAAGCCATTCTTTCAGCTGAAAAGGCAGCAGCTGGTACATGGTAACTAGGTAACCAAGAATGCATGAACGTTCATTTCAACAATTCCACAATTTTGGGTAACATAAAACATACTGTTTTAAAGCAAACTGCCACTGTAATCTTCTTTATTTCAACCTAAAAATGTTACTAATCTGAATCACTTCTTTTTAGTCATTGCTTTTACATTCTCATTGTATGTGTAATTATTATATGCTTTAGATACAGCATTTCCTTACAAACTAGCAGAACTGTGGCTTTTTTTTTCATGAAAGTATACTGAAATAACTTTTGAGCTTCTCAAAACTTTATCTTAGAGCTGTATTATATCTGGACCTCCAAATAAAATTGGTCTTGCTCTTTGGGGAACCATTTTAATGACGATAGGTTTCTTTAATTTTTCCAGTATGTTCCTTCTTTGTTTGAGAACTTTTTTTTCTGCAAGAGAAGAGCGATGGGGATGAAGGAAGCAACATGATTGTATTTAAATAATTGATTGCATAAAATACTGTTAACATTTATGGAAGTATGACAAAGGGGATTTTCTGAATAATGAAGTTACTCAAAAATAAGTTAATGTGCTGGATTAGCAGGGTGTTGGGGAAAAGACTGAAACAGTTACCTGGCAATTGATCAAGAAGCCTTGTCTTATAGAACAACACTAGCATAAAAATAGCTCATAAATCTGAAAGGCTGATTACTAAAAGTGTTGTGTGAGCTTTATTTTTTAGAAGAATATTGAATTAATGAGAAATACTTCAATGGGGGAGTTTAATTATTCTGAATGGAATAATTTTCTACCCTAGCCTCTCAGGACGGGTATGATTATGTAGGTCACACATCTAAAATGACTTTTATGCCTATTTCATGAAAAGCTACATCTTTTCATGAAGGATAGTAAGTAATAAGCCCTCTTCAGATAGTACTCTATAGTGTCTTAAATGAAAGCTATTTCCTTTGTGGTTATGGAGCTGTTAAGATGAGCAGTCAATAAATACAAAACCAGACTTAAATTATTTTTAGGTTATTGTTTTCTTTCTGACTCTCTCCAAAACCCCACCACCATTTTGAATGCATAGCAATTAGACATTGGCCAGGACTCCCAGTCTGCTTGTACTTCTGGAGGATACTATCAAACTTAGGAGAATACTAGATAAGCATGTTCATCCAAGCAACGAGATTTTTATTCTAAGTTGATTTGTACAATTGTGAATGAAATTTTACAAATGTGAATGAAATTTTACAAATGTGAATGAAATTAAAGAACATCAATAATGAAATTCCTGATCAAAGATACTGAATTTTCTTAGCTGGCACCCACTTTTGCTTTTTCCAGACATGAAGTGTTTTACATCCCATTTTAGTGTTTTTCTGCTTTAATTTTTAACTGCTATTTGATGAACTGTGGCATTCTGAACTAGCTTCTCACCAGGTAAGATAGTGCTTTGGTTGGTGTGAAGTTGCCAACCTGTACTAAACTGGACATGAGGGGAAAAGCTTCCCATTCCTCAATGAGGCTAACACACTTGAAGCTGACAAAAAACCCAGACACGTACTAAATCAAAAGGAGGAAGGGTGGAAACTACACTTCTAGGGTGGATAGATCTCAAGCTAGAGAGTGTACAGGTTTTGTATATCTGGGATTAACTACCCAACAATTGTCCCTGTTGTTTCAATTGTTAAAGGGAGAGCCTGACTTGTTATCACCTAGACACTTAACTGCAGAGGCAAAAGATGCTCTTAACCTAGTAGAAGCAGCGATTTCTACAAGACAAGTATATAGAATTGAACCTGATACTGCTGTCACATTGTTTATTACTGTAGCACATATACAACCTATGGGCACTATAGGCCAATGGAATGTGACTTGGACTGATCTCCTGCATGTCCTTGAATGGATATTCTTGTCTCATCAGCAGAAGAAAATGATTTCTTCACTAG
>VYZX01016166.1:243092-255444 GCA_013401335.1 Brachypteracias leptosomus | reverse complement strand
CCAGCTACAACCCCATCCCCCTGTTGAGTCCTTTGACTTCAGGACAATTTTATGTACATAGACCATACCTCAGCCAAGTGTTCTGGGGTTTCAGCAACAGAGACTGAACCTCTCTGGTGGTATACCATTTCCTTTTAACTAATTTACCTCCCCTGTCACATTAAAGTTCTCATAATTGCAGTTATTGCCAGATTAGCCAGCAGAGCCCTTGCTCTCAGTCAATGCTTTGCAGCTTCCAAAAACAAAGGTGCAACTTCTTTGCTTGAAGAAAGCAAGAATCTCTCCTTGCAAAACTCAACAGTGGCCACCCCACCACCCACCCAAACCATCTGGGATGGCTGCCCGAGGAAGAGGAGGTGTTACCTGGGTGAGGTGCGGGTTCGGGTTGAAGCCACACTGGTTGCAGACTTTGCTGTGACACTGGGTGCAGGCGTTGAAGTTCGGCTGGCCGGGGGAGGAGGTGAGCTCTGTTGTCTTGCAGATGGGGCAGAGCGTGCTGCTGGGGAGGGGAGCGATCTGTGGAACCGAGTAGGGAGAGGTAGGGGTGCTGCCCCGGTCCGGTGACACTGAGGGGGACCTCCCCGAGCCCTGGCTCCTGGCGTCCACCTGCAGCATCCTCCGCGGTCCCTCCGCCGCTGGTCCGGGCTGGCCCCGGCCCTTCATCTCCCAGGGGCTCTGGGAGCTGGGCGCAGTCTGTGAGAGGGAGGGGGGTGCTGACCGCTGGCCCGCAGCCTGATCCAGCTGCTCCGGTCTCCTCGGTGTGCTGAAACACCATTAAAAATACACATAGTAAGCCCAGGCTTAGTACATTCAAATGATGCCAGTCAATGTAGAAAACAGCTAAAGCACACTTCTCTGCCCTCAAAGCCCCAGCTCGGCCAAGGAGGCACAGCAGAACCATGCTGCAAACCAGGGAAATTGTTCAGATGGGCAGAAGGATATGCTTTACCTTATGAAATGAGAAGCAATTTCAGCTTTCTCTTATATAACCCAGCAGCAGAGATGTAATTGAATTATTCGGTGTATTCCAAGCTGAACTTTAGTTAGAAAGTTGCACATAAAATGTGAATGAGAAGTTTGGGGCAACTCAGCCTCCTGCCAGCCAAGGGCTCCCCAGTAGCACTTCTCCAGCACAAACTGGTGCTCGGAGAGGCAGCAGCAACTCTGGTTTGCAGACTGCAGTGCCATTTCTGCAGGGAGACGGCCAACGCATGCTAAACCCTCTTCTCACAACCCGCTTCTGTGAGTGGCTGTGAAACAGAAACACTGCAAAAAGCCCTCTTGATTGAAAGAAATCCTCCCCAGAAGCCCAAAGGAGGCAGGAGAACTACTTAGACTTTCTCAACTGTTGAGCTGTCCCTGAGCAAGTCACAGGTGAAAGCAACTCAGGGCTTGTTTCCCAGGAGCCATAGCAGTAGGAAATTAAGAGAGGGAATCAGCTCTGCTTTAGTAATCAGTACTAAAGTGAGAACAGGGGCTTGCACGGGCTGGCTGCCCCCCAGGTGAACTCTCTTCTGGATGATGTGAACCTTGGCCGGGCAGAAAACCAACTGGGATGCATCAGGTCACCAGGACAAAGCTATGAAACCTCCCTGTGACACTTTGACTACCCAGAAGGAGCAATCATGAGGTCAGCATCACACCTGCTGCAGATCAGGCAGCAGTCCTGTGGCCTGCGTAGGATTTGCTCAGCACCCTGTAGTATATGCTCCCTGCCACCCCAGAGCTCAGGGTCCAGCAGCTCCAGGCAGCTCTGAAGCAGCTTCAGCTACAAGAGATTTGGGTCCTTGTGTTGAAGAGCCTGGCACGAAATCCCACATGCCCCACCTCCCATGTCACTTCAGCACAGATACCTGCAATGTCCTGCTGACAAACCACAAGTGCATGAGAATGAATCTGCGATGGAAGATGTTTATCTAATTACAGAATAATCTGGTATATGTGCTTACCAGTATTGGCCACAAATATTTCTCAAAAAGGCAGAAGCCCTAATGCTCTCGCTACCTGTGATCTACAGCTGTTTAAGGAAAGATATTACTGAGAATCTCAAATGTAATAAATTGTTGATTTACCCAAGCAGGATCTGACCTTATAAAGGTTTAAAAAGGGAACTTGGATGCATGAAACTAATGAATTTCAAAGTGCATGTTGCCACAGTAATAGAAAGTCGGATGAAAATAAATATTAAAATAGCACTTTGGGAATACTTTTCAGCTGCAGATTGAAACCCACTTCTCTGAAGGAAGAATCGCACAATAATAAGAAAGCAAAGCAATAAGGGAGTAACTGATCTGCTCCAGACTAAAGAGCAAACTGTACCTGGCCCTGCAGCAAGACACTCAAAATAAGTGTCATTTAATGGGATGGGACTTCAGAATTGGGATTCACCTCCTGATGCTCAGGGCTGCAAAGCTTCTGCCCCAGAAGACACATGGCATCCATAGCTGGTGGAGATGTGAGAGCTCCCAGATGCCAGCAGAAAGTATTGTTGGAAAGCAAAATGTGTTTTCTCGCCATAAATTGAATCCTTATAAAAACAGCATTTATGCATTAGAATATCTACTATCCTAATGGTGTACTAACCAACACTGAAATAACATTATTTGAAAAGATTAATGTATATACAGTTGAATAACTGTTGTTTGGAACAAGAGAAAGGTTATTCCACTGCAAATTTCAAAATTTATTTTTTTTCCCCTGTTTGATATGAAAAAAAATGTTCAGTGGGAATTCTGACTCCAACCCTTCTCTGACCACAGGAAATCCACTCAACCACAGTTTCACTTCCCAGCTCAGTGAGAAATGGAAAAAACCTGATGGCAGCTACCCACAGGCAAAGTGTTTAGCGGTATATTAGTAGTTACTGCCTATTTTTGCAGCAAGTAGTAGTAGTAGTACTAGCAACCTGGCTTACTTAGTTGAAGTACCTTTCTTTAAAATAGGAGTGATTTTTTTGTTGTTTAGTGAATATTTTGCACAGACAAGTTCACTACATTTCCTACCCAAAAGAGAGTCTGTGTGGCTCTCTTGAAAAAGCAAAACCCCATGAGAAAAAATATACAAGGCGTTGTTATTTAGCCTTAAGCATCATTCCTGTTGCAGAAGAGGGAGGAGGGTGGTTGTGTACGCACTGCCTGGTGGGACGGTGCTGCTCTGGAGATGCTCTTCCAGCCTGGGATGGAGCTCCCCATGGGCTGCCTTCAGTTTCAGGTGCAAAGAAATGCTGTGCGCCATCTCCATCCCGCTCCCAGCAGTGCTTTCACTCTGTGCACTTAGAATATCACTGCAGTTATTCATTTTATAATTATCCAAGATGCCCCAGATGTCCTGTGACACATGCTGGGCTGTCTCTTGCTTGCACTAGTTGAATATGTCCATTAAATTTCAAGACCAGAAGGAATCATCTGGTCTGTCAAATCCAGTAACTAAATACAGGGGAGATGCCCCAGGAAAGAACATGCGAATAGACATATGGAATCAGACACAGACCCACGCTCGTTACATCTTTTGCTAGGATGCTCCCATATTTGTATGTCTTGTACTGTCCTGGTTCGAGCTAGAACAGAACCAATTCTGTTCAGTGATTTTACTTCTCAGCTCAGTCTCTTCTAAGTGATTGCACTTTCTGAGGTTAACAGCATATTTTTGCGTCTATGAACCCTTTTTTTTTTGTGGTTACCCAAGTTCAAACTGCAGCTCATCCACTTTCTTCATTAGAGCCTTCTTTATCATGGAAAAAAACATTAACTAGCATCAGACTGCTAAGAGGTTCCAAAGGAAATCCCCCCAGTGCCACTAGATTGTTCATTAACAATTAAATTGAGATGTCTTAATAAGGCAGGATTTCACCTATTTGATGGCGGCTGTATTGATTTTGCACCGCCCTAATTGTTGAATTAGAAGTATCGGGTGATATTCAGTCAAATATTTCCACAGGGTCCAAATTCAGCAGCACTCTCACAGTTACCAACGGAGTTATAGTTTTGTCCAAGCAAGGAATATCAAGTGTGTTTGCCTAAGCTTATTAACAATTATCCTATCAAGGTTTCCATTTATTACATTCTGTCTACTAATGCTTTATCAAGAGAAGGTCAGGCAGGCAGGTCTATTAATCTGCCTGCAGTCACTGGCAGACTGAGTAGCTGGGAAGATGCCATTCTCTTCCCCCCTCTTTTTTTAATTTTTAAATTAAAAACCGATGGCTTTCTCCTTGCTTTCTAAACTTCCCTCTATTTTCCAGAATAAAGCTGACATGACATTAAACCAAGCCATAACCAGCCTTCTGCCCTGGTGCAGCCCAGCCAGCTCAAGCAATGTCCACCACCAGCCCTCTGCTCCTCTACCTCCTGCCCTGCTTCCTACGAATTTGTTGGAGCTGAACTTTGCCTGTCCTTTGAACACGGGGCATAGAACCAGTCATAGCAGCCCACAGCACTAGCCTCTGCTTTCTGCTGAGAGGAACAGAGCATTTCACTGTCAGAAGCATGTGGGGCACCCTGGGTCCACAACATCAGAAGCCTGGGTTTCACCCCCAGCCCTGTGGCACAGCCCTGCTGCCTCCCTCATCTTCCCTATGCAGTGAAAGAAGCATCTCCCTGTCTCCCAGCGTGAAGCACTGCAAAACACCCACAAAAATTAACCCTCAGCTCCTTGCAAGAGAGGAGGCTAAATGGCAAGGTTGCTTGCCATTAGCATTTAGCCCAGAGCTAAAAATCACCCTCAGAGATTCATCTGTACCCAGGTCTGTTTCTTTGTCAGATGCTTCTCCTGACCCAAAGGGTGCAGAACTTCCCTTGTTCCACTCACAACGGGCACAGATATGAAACCAGCCTTTCTCTTTAGGGCTGGTGCAATCGTCCTGGCAGGCTGGGAGGAGATGACGAAGGACTGTGAGGGAAGAGCTGACTGAGAGGATCAGAAACATGAACAGCATAATGAAACCCAAGGGTCAAAGCCATTCTCCACAAAACTGAGCTCAGTGGTGTAAGGTGTCTCAAGCACTACAGATTTTTTATACCAAATTTTTTTCCCTTCTGCAAAAATGATTGTTTTTCATTGAAATAACAAGAATTGGGAAGGCTTTAAAAACAAAGTCCTATTTACAGCCAAAACAAATGCTAGACTGTTTGCTGATTAATATTTAATTTCAGAAAGAAATGATTTGTTGTAAACCTAACTTCTGATAGCATAGCAGTGCCAGTGAAAAGATGTCAGCAGCTTTAAGAAAGATGAAAACAATACAGTGACATAGTATTGGTTTACAATCCTGTTCCAGTAAGTTCATACAGCCTTCTTATTTGGGAATTCCTAGGTAATGTCAGGGCCTGTAGAAGGGAATTGCTCTAATTCAACTCAAGTAGGTTCACTGGTGCCTTTAAACTTTACAGACAAGACCCAAGCTTGGAGACAGCATCCTGAGAGATGCAAACAGGTCCTTTCTCACATAAGATGCCAACTTGGGAACAACCACCATGGCAAGATAAGTACCAACAACGTTAACATCTTAGTCATAAAATCAAAATAATGATATTACACAAAACGTATGTGCGTGGCTGATAATGCAAGACTTCTTCAGGCATGTTACGTGGGAAAGTTCAAGAAAGAGTATGTGCATTGGTTCTCTCCTAATTTATTGGTTTTCTCCCAGTTTCACATTCTCCCCTTGAACACAGTGGCCACATCCATCTGCTCAGCTGTCACCAAACCCCAGCAGTGGTCATATCCATGGCAGCTTGGTATTTTTGGTCTGAGAAAATCCTTCAGGAGCTGCAGCCCTTTTATGCAACTGGGAAACGTAGATTGCATCCCTTTCTCTGCCTGGTACCAACTGAAATGGGTCCCTGCTCACTGGACAACCGATCTAATTACTGCCTTATAGTATTGAAGTGCTGGGGCCTGGGCTGTGGGCCCCAAGTTGAAGCTGACCTATGGATGAGTCACAACCCAGCAGTATGTTTTGTTCCCCAAATGGTTTCAGGCTCCACAAACAGAACTTGGCCCACCTGTGTGGGGCCCTGCCTTCCCCCAGGTGATCATGGTTGGGGTGGTGGGCAAGGCTAAAGATATATCAACCAGGAACTGAGCAGGTTGGAGTGAGTTCTTGTTGAGGCCAGCTTGCTGAGCTCTCTCTCAGTGGTGTGTTTCCCCCTTGGCTGATTTGAGCCAGAGAAGAGCAAGCAGATGAAGAATAAAAGATGAAGGTATGCTGAGGGGATGTTGCTGAGTTTGGTGTTGGCCTGAGGAAGGAGAAAGCTAGCAGCACAAGTATATAAAAAGAACATGAAAACAAATGGCACCATTGCCATCATTTTCCAAAGAGCACTCCCTGCTCAGGTGATCCAAAAAAGAGCTGAATTTGTCCATGGAAGGGAGCTCCTAGCTTCACAGTTGCATAAAACATAAGCAAAATAGGGACAAGCAAGTCTTTTCTATCAGTACAAAAAGAGGGAAAACAAATGACTGCTTACCTACAGTAAAAGCAAAGGTATGAGAAGCAACCAAATCAAGACAAAGCATGAGAAGAGAGATGTGTAGATGCTCACACCCAAAAGAGGGAGGCTGGGTTAAAAAACAAGAACTAGAGCCGCTCAGCTATGAACAGAGAGTTGACCTAGTTGGTTTGACTGAAACCTGATGTGAACATCCACATGACTGATTTTAAGAATCACTGAATATAACCTATTTAGCAAAAAAGGTAGCTAAGCAAAAGGGGAAGGGAGTTGCACTCTAGGTCAAAACAGCACTGGGTTTGACTCAGAAAAATGTAGTTCCTAATGCTTGCGGGTTGGCATAGGAACTGTGTGGGATATCAAATATTAGCTGGTAGATACTGCCTGTCAGCAAGCCAGACTAGAAAATGCAACCTTTTAATAAATAAACAGAAAAACTGGTGTCTGATGTGGAGGGCCTCCAGTTTCAGCTACATGCACTGAGAATCTTATATCAGTGATGCTAAAACATCCACTGAGCTCGGGAGGTTTATTGGTGGCGGCTTCATAGCTCTCAAAGTGCTACATCCAACACAGGGAATCCTGTATCAGACTCTGCTTTGACAAGAAAAGAAGCAGTTACAGAATTAAAAATCAGCACCTGTTTAAATCCAAGTGCCTGCAACTTAATTACATGAATGTCCATGAAGGAAGAAGTCCATGCTGGAACTGTGTGTACTGGATGGTTTAAAACCAGTGAGTGCTACATAGCTGAAAACAAAACAGAAATATGAAAGACTAGAAACTGTCAGGGAGTAGTTTATTAGATGGCAATACAAGCACTCTCGTGAAAGGCGATAGTGTTTAATGACTTGCTTTTCTGAGCAGTGGAAAAACCCTGTTCTCCCGCAGCTCTGTGCTCCAGGGCTGCTTTATCCCCATCAAATAAGATGCAGCTTTTGTCAGGCATTTTCCCCGTGACTGAGGCATCCCTAATGCGTGTCTCCTGATTCTGAATAATGTATGTGAGCTCCTACTCAAGTCTTTCACGCAATCTGGGCAATCATTCAGGGCCCTACCTCGACCCACATACCTGTTCTCATAAATATAGAGGGACATGATGTCCTCGAGTCCTCTGCCTTGCTGTTAAACCCCACTGGGGCTGGGGTTCAAGGCGGGGCTGCCAGGCAGGCAGTGGAATAAGCCACTTGCACTTAACACACCAGACTAACAATGTTCCCCAGAGGAGCCATGTTCCAGCATGGTGCTGCCAAGGGGCAAGCAGCACTGCAATGCATGGCATGCCACCTTCCTCTACCATCTTCCTCCCCTGGCCCCTGCTTTTGCAGAAGATAATGCGTTTAGCCAGCTTTTCCCTCAGTTTAAAATGCAAAAGTCTACGCAATCCATGGAAAGGTAAAAAAAAACCCAGAAGTTTTCAAGTTCACATCCACATTACAGGTGCATGACTCAATACATTGCAAAGTCAAGATTAGGAAAAGCCTCAGTCCACCATAAATGAGTTATTCTCCATCATATTAGCATCACGTCGAGTTCAACTGAGAATCACCACCAGGCTAATGCATCGATGTCATTCACACTGCTATACGAAGCACAGTTGTTGAGAAGCACTTGCCATCCTATTAGCTGAATTCTATGTACTGAAAGAGGGGTTTATGATGGATTTACACTCTAAATAAACAGTTACTTGCTTATTTTCATTCCTGTGCACTTCCTTTTTGTAGGTGTTTATGAATCATTATCAAGTGCAGTTGAACTAGATGATTGTTGCAGGTCACTTCCAACTCCTCTTGCTACGTGACAAATAAATACTTAATTTGCACCTAACTTGGCCCTGGCTGAGCTAAGAGCAACTTCCTTTAGGGCACTTTGCAACATAAAACCAGAGCAAGGGCTGCTCACACTTACCAGATCAGCATTCTCAAACTTTTCTCCAGAGAATCCTAAGGTCTGACATCTTCTAGTCAACCTATGTAGACCATCTGCAACTGAATGCAAGGCAACTGATCCCCATAGAGTCCAGAGCAGCCTCTATGAACCCTGAGACCTGAATTGGAGTCAGGGGAGACTTTTGCATACCTCCCACAAGCCAGAAAGCCATTCAGTGACCTGCAGACCACCACACGCTGCTCGAGGGAGCTGCCCTTTCAGCTGCCAATGCCTGAAATATGCAGCCACTGCTGTTAGGATCTTGGCCAAGCCCCTCAGAGCCACTGGCAACTGGTATGACAGAAGAGCCTGCAGGTAATGATCTCAGTCCAATATATATCAAAGAGATTTCTTCTGAGATATCTTTACAGGAGCAGGCACACTGAGGGTTGAAAGATTTGAACAGGTCTCCTTTTCAAGTGATAAAACTCTTGATGAGAACATTTATGATCTTGAACTTCAAAGCGTTAAAATCTCTCGGGGATAAGTGAGGTGTCCAATATCCATTCTGCCTTGGCATTAGGGAAAATCTGTTTCCTCTGTGACAGCTGAAAACTACATGTAAATCTTCCAGAGATAGATCAGAAGCCACTTCTTGATCATGATACAATGAGCTGCCTGGTGTATGAGAAGCAGTACAGGCAGCTGCTGAGAGCCAGGAGGGTGCAGATGCGAAGCAGGAGCCCTTGCTCCACTGTGCCAGCAGCAAAACTGTCCCGGGTGTGAGTGTGGAACTATTGGAAAGGTCCACAGGATTTCTGATCCAGCATCTGCAGCTCCCTGGGCATTTAGGAAGTAGCTGGAAGATATAAAGCAAGGAGGAGCAATAGCTCTTCTAGTGAGCGGGTGCAGTTGGTAGGTCAGCTTTGGACCATCGGTGCAGGTGAACACGAGCCCCAGAGCCCTTGGAGAGAGCTGGAAGTAGAGGAAGCAGAGGGCACTGCCAAAGGGCAGGAAGCTCAGCGCATCTGCCTGACTCATTAAATCCCCCACGTTGAGTATACCAAACTCCACGTTAATTCAGGTGAGCACTGGGGGTGGCCATGCTCAGGGGATGCTGCAGGCTGGAAGGTAAAATGGGCTGCTGCCTGCAGAGCTCCTCTACTCTTTATCGCAGGGCTTGGAAGGTCAGAAAGAAATGATGAAGAGCTCTGCCACAGAGACGCAGCCCTGCGACCAACATCAGGGAGCACATAGAGAAAGAGCGGCTGAAATGTCGATAAATGTCCCCAGACCACCGTGAGGGGCGGGCTGGAGTCATCTCTTCAATCTGATTTCCACCTGGCTCCATATCCTTCCCTGCTCCAACAGATTGCTGTGAGTAAGTCATTTACGCATGTTAAAAATCATACAATTCAGAAAGTGTCTTCACAATCTTGAAAATACTTTGGGCATCAGAAAGGACAAGTAAGTCTTGTAGAGTACACCGGCCAAGGAGCTTCCATCCACGTACATTTTATAACTGAGCTCTAGCAATTAAACAGTATAAGAGCTGATTGCCACAGTCCCGTTTACAAAAGACCTTTGTCCCAGTAAAGCTACCAGCATGAATTACTGTGCTGTGCTTCTGAAGTGCCAGCGAAGCCAAAGGATAAACCACAGCATGATGCTGAGGAAATTTTATGGCACATGGTTCAGGAAAGCTTATCTTGTAAATCTGTGATTATAACTGCCCCCCTTGAGAGCCGCTCTGATTTTAATTGGCACAATTTTTTTTTGTTTGGGTTGTTAACTACTGCCTAAAGCAACGCAGAATAAAGCTACCTGCTCTTGACTCAGTCCTGCGACATGCTTTGAGATGCCAAAATTAACAACAGAAAACATCAGTAACAGTGAACATAACAGACTTAGCTTCATTCTATTTGCAGGACTGGAAAAAGGACACAAATAGACACAACTACTAAAACATTTAGATTTAAATGGGAAAAAAAAATCACAAAAAGTGAGAAAGTTTGTTGAAAAGAAATTAAAAGTAGCAGGTTGAAGGGTAAGAAAGCAAAGTTTCCATGGCCCCTGTTAGCAGATTAGGGCCTCAGGTAAAATGTACACTATTGAGAAAGGGTTTAAGACATGACCATAACAAGGCAATACAATTAGAGTGGAGCAAATAAGGCTACAGAATCACAGAATCACAGAATGTTAAGGGTTGGAAGGGACCTCGAAAGATCATCTAGTCCAACTTCCTTGCCAGAGCAGGACTACCTAGAGCAGGTCACACAGGAACATGTCCAGGTGGGTTTTAAATGTCTCCAGAGAAGGAGACTCCACAACCCTTCTGGGCAGCTTGTTCCAGTGCTCTGTCATCCTCACAGGGAAAATGGGGTTTTTTTATATTTTTGTGGAACCTCTTATACTCCAGCTTGTACCTGTTGCCCCTTCTCCTATCATTGACCATCACTGAGAAGAGCCTGGCTCGGTCCTCATGACACTCGTCCCTTACGTATTTATAAACGTTAATGAGGTCACCCCTCAGTCTCCTCCAAACTAAAGAGGCCCAGCTCTTTCAGTCTTTCTTCATAAGGGAGATGCTCCACTCCCTTAATCATCTTCATGGATCTGTGCTGGACTCTCTCAAGCAGTTCCCTGTCCTTCTTGAACTGAGGAACCCAGAACTGGACACAGTATTCCAGATGAGGTCTCACCAGGGCAGAGTAGAGGGGCAGGAGAACCTCTCTCGACCAACTAACCACACCCCTTCTAATACACCCCAGGATGCCATTGGCCTTCTTGGCCACAAGGGCACATTGCTGGCTCATGGTCATCCTGCTGTCCACTAGAACCCCCAGGTCCCTTTCCCCTATGCTGCTCTCCAACAGCTCAGTCTGGGGTTGTTCTTTCCCAAATGCAAGACTCTACACTTGTCCTTGTTGTATTTCATTAGGTTTCTCCCTGCCCAACTCTCCAGCTTATCTAGGTCTCGCTGAATGGCAGCACAGCCTTCTGGTACAGGAGTAAAACGAAATCCTTCAGAAAGTAAAAATTGTATCTAGATGAGAAAAAAACCCCCCAAACATACAAAAACCCCACCAAATTTTGGCAAATTCAATTTTAAAACACAATAACGCATTAAAAAAAAAAATCCCTAAAGGAGCAACTCATAAATTAGGCCAAAAAAAATTCTAAGACTTTAGAAATAGGAAATCTGCCAAAGAATCTGGAAAAATTAAAGACGACTGAAATGCAGTAAAAATATTTGAGGAATGCAAGACTGTAAAAGAAGATAAATCCAACCTTTGCCATGCTGTTTGCTAAGCAGAAATTTATGAAGGTTCCCACCCCAGAACCGCTTCAAATACAGGATTAACCTGAAAAATCATCTCAGTAGGAGAAATGTTAGGATAAAAATCTAGAAAGAAAGAAGAAAAAAAAGAAGTAAAAAAAGGGAAAAAAAGAAGTAAAAGATGGTGAAATAAAGGGAAATGGTGGGTTTAGAAGTGATCATGATTTAGGAGGCCAAGGATGGAGGTAGATGATCAGGTTTTCACATGCAGACTCGAAGGACCCTGCCATGGGATAAATGAGATAAACTGGGATATATTCATAAACGGCCTGGGGAGGAGGGTAATAACAAAGGGACAAGTTTGCTGAGCCATACAGATTTATTCAGAGTATTCAAAGCTAAAACTGAATGCAAAGAGCTTTAGAAGACTCTCCTGAAATGGGTGTCCCAAAATGCCAGGGCAGGTGAAATCCAAGGTCAAGAAATGCAGAGTGAGGCACAGAAGATAACCAACCACAGCCATGTGTAGTGATGGGCTCTGAAAGAGATATTGCCACTCTGCAAAGAGTTCTTCAAGCCATTTTGGACAGTTCTCAGAACATGTCAATTTAATGCTCATCAACAAATACAGAATGATCTACAAAAAAATAGACAATTAAGTTATTTTGGGAAAAATGCATTCTGGAAAGCAATTCAAAGAGAAGAGCAGAGGCAGCCCATTCCATTGACTTGTTTCTGGCTTCTCCCCCCCTTC